>SZWC01015314.1:11765-22388 GCA_023375785.1 Penium margaritaceum | reverse complement strand
CTGGAATTGACGCGGAAGACCGCGGACAAAATGACTTACGTTTAGCAGATATCGTCGGACGGCGCTTGGCAAGCGGGGACTTGTCGAGACAACGGCCATGTACAGGGCAGGAGGACTGGAAGTCTGAAGGGGGACAAACGATGGGCGGGTGCCTGACATGGCCAGTGTTCGGGAAAGAAGGAATTGCCATTGGGTGGCGTCGTAGTAGTCTTGCACGAACTGCGCTACAGAAGCCGCGGGTAGACACAAATGCTCATGGACTTAAAAAAGCAATTGAATCACGTCCACAAACCGAACGAAGTCAGTTTCCATGTCACGACGGCATCAAATCCAGTACCTGCCAGTAACTGAATTGTTAACATGCCACATTTTGACGTGGGGAAAGTTTTACAGTAATATCTGCGCTGCCATGTCAACGACCATCGCGTATTGGCGGAGTGGTCGCTGAATGGTTGGACCCGACAGCGCGGATTGGTTGGACTCAATGCCGTATATTTGGCCGCGGGCACAATTCGATGAGTACATGAAGACGAATGTGGACAGCATGAATGAATGTGAAATGAACCTTTTCAGTTCCATAGGCATATTGTGCAAGTACACAAAACTGCACCACATATATGGTACGAATGCGTGCAGGTTTGCAAGTGTTCCGCTTGGAAATATAATTCTGAAAACATGCTAAACACATTTACGTCCGGAACATGCATGTGTACATTGCACCTTTCGATTGCACAATGAGCCACAAATGTACGAGACAAAAGATGCAACGTTCTCCTTTGACGTTCTACGACAGACGGCATACCGACAATTGGAACGAGTGGGACAGTGGAGGCACCTGAAAGCGCATTATCACAAGACATAAGCGTCCGCAAACGAAGAAGACAAAGTTACAGCTGGAACCAAATGAGTCCACCGTTTCGACATCGTCAGGAATCATATCCTGCCATGTCACATAACAAAGCCGCGTTTTTGTCATGACAATGGTACACTATCCCGTCTCTGCGCCGACACAATATTATATCGATATAATTTTTGCATTGAGAGAATACTCCGAAGTCGTGAAATGTACAGACGCGGAAAATGACCATGTACCCGATGGGGTACCTCGTGTTGGTCACATAGGCTGCGGGGCAGCTTGTGCTCAAATGTTTGAACTCGGGGCACCTTGAGTCCAAAATTCGAGAGCCGGGGCTCATTACGATCAAACTCTGCCGCAAGGGGTGCATGGCGCTTTTGACGCTCCAAAACGGGGTACCCTATAACTTCGCCATCGGACATATTTAAGCCAAATGTGTTTTTTTTCTCCCCACGGAAGTTTACAATGTTTTCGGGTTTGACAGTACAGCTTTTGTGTGTGCCCGCACTTTGCTCTCAAAAAAGGCAAGAGACGGAGCAACACAAGCAGCTCTTTTTTCCTCAAGTTTCAAATGTCACAACGTCAACATCACGCAAAGATTTCGAAAACCTCGTCGGGCGTGTGACGTGGCTCGTTGCCCTTCGTCAATGTTCAGAAAACATGAACGTGAGCCGGCGTGGCTAGCTTGAGATATCCGGCCGGAACACACTTTCGTCTCAGCGCAAGGCTTTGTTCTGGTAGGTAAAAACATTTAGTAAAAAAGGCCATGAAGTGTTGAATTTGCTTTCAATGAAAACAAATCATCATGAAAAATCATGTAGAAACTTTCCACGAGATGGCTAATCGATCATTAACTGGATAATTTCCACAAACTATTCTTCAAACAAAAAATCAGGATGGCATCATCTGTTGTGTTGCTTACATACACGAGTCGGTGAAACTGGATTTTGGGTTCATTTCATTGAATTCATGTCCCACTACGCGGAGGATTCCGGATTTTTACATCGTTCAGCCGAGGGCATTTTGGCCAACTACCACGACCTGTGGTGCTCCGTTCAAGAAGTTTTGGACAAACTAGACCACCTTCCACGAAGTTTGACAGAAGTGTCGCAAACCATGTCGATGTTTTGATATCATTCCATCTACTTCTTGACAATATTCGACTTTTACAAAGAACCGCCGCGACATTCTCAAAGCCCCCCGACTTCTGAGCCGGGCTTCTCAAATTCACCCATCACAAGGCGACCTCACACAACTCCCTTGGCTGGAGCGCAAAGGACCCGACTTATGCCTCGTTCTCATTCTCCGCATTGTGTGTATGTGCTCAACGCACACAAAACTTGTCATCTATGTACACATAATGCTCATTACTAATTTCCAAATTATCCCAAACTCTCTAATCGTCTTTTGTCCCGCACATCATCCGTGTGAACCACCTAAACTTCGCTCAACGTAACTGTTGTGATTTGTGACGTTCTTGTACAGTCTACTGTGACCACTCGGCCGTGTCCATACTCGTGCAGATCCCTAAGGCGGGCCCTGGTGACACCGGTGCGATGACTGGCAGCGGACTACCAGCTTGGAGCTGAGCGACTACCGTTCCAAAGCCCCGGACACTGCCGGGACTCCCTGTTGTTTTTTTCTCGTAGCTTGCAGGAGTCTTTTCGACGGACTGGCCATGAGCCAGATTTGCATGTTTTTGCATTATGTGTCTACCGTCTGATGATGGATGCATGCATGTGACCAGTCGTAGTGTCCGTCTTGTAATCCTGCACATCTAGGTTCAGACGACGTAGCATTCTGGCATGTGTGCGCAAAGTTATGGCCAAAACATTGGTTTTGGGTCGGTTGTATGACAGCTCTTGGACCGCCGCATGCGACACCCGAGGTGCGCCGCGGCAGGTGTTTATGCCATGGACCTGTCATTCATCATCTCTCTCTGCAAATGCTATTGAAGCATTCAGACACTTTGCCTTGTGTCCCCTAGCCAAACTCTTGCCGTTGCTTGCACGACTTGTGACTGTCGTCACCGTCTGATCAGGCACTGATGCCTGGTCAATGGGAGTGTTGCTAGGAAGCTTCCTTGCATCTTCTCAATCGGTATCAGAGCGCAGCGGCGCTCCCTTCAACATAGCCCGTGCGAATGCGCATCTTCAAGGTTTTCTTGCCTTTTTTTATGAAAGTCCCTCTTGTGTACATCTTTCTTGAGGAGCTTTCACACGAATCTATTACATTCAATTGTGTACTTGGTAAGCCAAAATCTTCACCATCCCGGGACCCTCTTGCTCAAATTTGAATAAAGTTTAAGGAAGTCCCACAGGTAAGATCCCCTCAAGAGTTTTCTCTCCCCTGCTCATCGACATATCCTCACATCGATGACTCACTGCCCATTTCCTTGGCTCGTATCGTTCATGCACGTCCTTACATCCCTGATACTATTCGTTTTATACGGTATTTTACCATTTAATACCTAGTGGGTCTCCTCAATCTTGAAATGCTTTATCCCCCTACTAATCAAAATGTGGGATCAAGAGTCTTCTTAACCCTCCAATGGGCTGCTTCTTAAATCGTGTGATATAAAGCTCTTAATCCATAACAAATCAATGAACATCAATCTTCTTTTACCTCACAATATGGCCTAAGATCTGTTTTTCTTGTGATTTTGAGAATCTTTGGTAACATCTCCTTTTCCAAGATTTCATCCCAATCAAACTTTCACAGTTCAGGGAAACATTGCTAGGCCTGCTTGAACATCTCCCAATTTTTCTTGTCCGGTCATTTGTTTCATGCACCTCAGCTGAAGATGTCAATGGGTGGATCTTATGTCCTCACTGGCTCCATAACTCTTCCTTCATTTCCCACTACAACGGTAAACCAAATGTGCATCATATCATCCATATTTGCAACACACAGGTAGACAAAGGCCTAAAACTGTTGAGAACGCTCTACAGCTTGTTTTCCCTCTCCATCAATTTGAATAACTCATTCATTGAAAATGAGGTGCCTACTTTCCCTTGTATCCATTTTTCACACTTTGGGAGAAGAAAACCTTGTTTGTACCCGCTGAAAGGATTACTAATGTTTTTGGGAAACTGGGCTCAACTCCAAAGTGACTCTCCGCGTTAGGTAGCTTCCCGCCTTAGTGGACTACGATGAGGGGTACAGCACAACAGGACCCATGCAACGCCTACCTCGCTAATGAAGTATGTGTAAAAATATCGATTACACCAATGTTGCGAGGAGAAGTTTGGTTGCAAAAATTGAAGCATGTCCTATCCCCTATGAACTGATTGCTTGAAACAATCTCTATTTGCTTTCATCAAGGAGAAGAATTTTGGGTTTATTTGAACTGGAAATCGATCAAAATTCCAGGAACTCTATTGAAAAGATAGACTACACTTGGTGAAAACTGGATGGTGCAAACGCTCTGTTTGTACAAAGGGGCATAACATTCTTTGATGATAGGAGCTTGAACATGATAAAAACACATTGAGGGTCCTTTTCACTTCAACTATGGGAAAAAAAAAAGAAACTTTTCCGGCGGGTTTAAACCCCTGGTGGCTGCTTTTCATTTGATTCAATGCCTTACATTGTCATGTCCCGAGGTGAAGAGAAGCCATTGTGAGCTAGCGAATTCAAGGTTCTACGTGGTTTAAGCAATATAGTGTTACCTCATCCATGACTCTATAATGAGGGCCAACTCAATCGACCAAGCAGGATATCATGGTCACTTGTATCACGTCGGCATGACTAGATGGCTTGCTCAATCAAGTTGGCACCATAACATGCCTTTCTTAATCCAGTAGTCCTGCCTCTGACCAACTACTCATCAGCCAAGCCACCCTTCTCTTCTGTGATGTAACAAGAAATGTGTTTGCTGGGATGTCCACTAGGTGTCTGTTTTTTTCAACAGCCTCCTAGTAGTAAACTAGTTTCATCAAGCACACCATGCATTACTTCAAGCAGAAAAAAAGCTTAGATCTCCTTCCATTGTGAAATGTATGCTTAGGGTGGTGTGGTTCCTTTGGCCTTGTGTCACGTTGTCACATCCCTATGCAATCCTGAGTGAAGTATAGTTACATAGGGGATACAAATATTCGATGGGGATTCCAACACCTGACGGGGACTCCATCATCTCATTGGGGCACTGTGGTATCCTCAAAGGGTACATTGCTTTTCTGTCTCATGTAATGTCTGGTTGGAGTCTCCATAGCAGTCCCACCATAGAATCTTAAAGACCTGCCACTTAGCCAAAAATCTAACCTTTCCCTACTAGTGACTGCCTTCCATGCTCCTTCATCTAACTCCTCTTCAGCCCTGGTGTTCACTCTCTTCAGGCTTCTTGGTCTTGGAGCTCTTCCTTGCTTCTTCAAACTCATAAAAAAAAAACTATCCTGCACATAATCCAAGCATATCCTCCTCCCAGCCAGCCAGATCACTCTAGAATACTCCCCCCTAATACTCACTTCTCTAACTTTGTTGGCTGATGTGCAAGTTTAAGTGTCATCCCAGCTTTCACAACTTTTCTTTTTTCTTATCCCTCAGTCACCTCACATTGTTCTACACAATGAAAACAAACTTGCCCTTTCTTCCCATCAATTGTGACCAGTTATTTCTCATGCTTTTTAAAACTTTGGAAAGGGACGCTTGAAGAATCTTTTCAACACNATCCTGCACATAATCCAAGCATATCCTCCTCCCAGCCAGCCAGATCACTCTAGAATACTCCCCCCTAATACTCACTTCTCTAACTTTGTTGGCTGATGTGCAAGTTTAAGTGTCATCCCAGCTTTCACAACTTTTCTTTTTTTCAATCCCTCAGCCACCTCACATTGTTCTACACAATGAAAACAAACTTGCCCTTTCTTCCCATCAATTGTGACCAGTTATTTCTCATGCTTTTTAAAACTTTGGAAAGGGACGCTTGAAGAATCTTTTCAACACAGTATGTTTTCCGTTGGATCACAGAGGCAGATGTGCCATGCCCACCATGCCATAGATGTTGATTGAGAGGACAAGGAAACGAGTAAGAACCTAGATTGTGTCACATAAATGTTTTGGAAAGCCTCTAGCCGTGATAGTATCCATTTCCATTCAATTAAGTTCATGGCGATTTGCAGTTCAGTACGAGGAGAAGATGACCTTGTGATCTGATGCTTTTGGGTTCATATCTTGAGGAGCCTCTCTATTACGCTAAAATCAAGCAATTGTGAGTGGCAATGATTTCTTCCATCCCTTAAGTCCAAGATGAAACATTTTGTTCCAATGATGGGATTTTTTAATCACAAGATGTAGAATAAATGAATAAAACCTTTTCATTATTGGTATGAGCCCTAATAGCCCATCACCATACCAAAACTTCATGCCATTATTTCGTGAAAAATCACATTGGATTATGCACATAAAACTTGTCTTACATCTCGTGCAATGCCTGAGCATGTAGTTTTCGTATGTAGTGTGATGTATGAAAAATGCTTTCATATTACAGATTTTTGAAATCTGAGGTCGAAACGAGCATCTCTACTAGCTCCTCCATGGTTTTTTGTCCATGTGGAACTCTTCCCATGGTTCATTGTATTAATTTATTGACAGTTATTCAATAGGAAAACTCATTAGGTAGTGTATTCCGTTTTGCGTTGGTGAACAAGTCAATTCCTAGTATGAATGTTTTATGTAATTGACTCTTTGGTAGATTTGGAGTGTGTGTATCAGTAAAACAATAAGATTTTGTTTTCCATATTTGTATTTCTTTCCATTCAATAGAAAGGTGGACGATCCCCCTTCCCCCATAAGTGATATTGCATTGGGAGAGTGTATAGGTATGTTCATAAAGTGGACATGGCTACATGTACACACATGTATATTTTGCAAAGTCCCTTGATCTCCTTGTTATCATTTCTCTCCATTGCCCCCTCCTCCATGCAAAGAGATGACTACGTATACACCCCTCCCATACACCATCCGATACACATGAAAAACCCCCTTTTATCTATGTTTTGGGAGGAGGAAGGCCTTTACATCCGTTTGACCATATTTTTCACACCTCGTATCTCCCAAACTGTTAGATTTCATGGGGTATTTGTGTGTTTATCTGGTGAAACAACAATGTATACAAAAATGTACATTTGATGGTGGCCTCATTCAATACGTGGTCCTTGCTCTCCCCCCTGCCCACTCTCACAGTGTTGAAAGTGTATTGGGATCGGGTACTTGAATGTGCATGCAATGGAAGTTCTCAAACGCGAACCAGTGACGATGCTTATTCAGACAACGTTTCTTTTCCAAAAAAATCTATAGAGAATAGAATGACTATTTGAATGCATCTAATCCCTTCTCATGCACTCTCCATGCCAAAACCCCAGCACTATGTATACATTATGGGGGCTGGGGAGGCAACATCATTCATTCCCCATCTCCAATCCCCCCTTTCAAAATTGTCAAAATCAAACAAATATATTGTACAANGAAGGCCTTTACATCCGTTTGACCATATTTTTCACACCTCGTATCTCCCAAACTGTTAGATTTCATAGGGTATTTGTGTGTTTATCTGGTGAAACAACAATGTATACAAAAAATTACATTTGATGGTGGCCTCATTCAATACGTGGTCCTTGCTCTCCCCCCTGCCCACTCTCACAGTGTTGAAAGTGTATTGGGATCGGGTACTTGAATGTGCATGCAATGGAAGTTCTCAAACGCGAACCAGTGACCATGCTTATTCAGACAGCGTTTCTTTTCAAAAACTTTCTATAGAGAATAGAATGACTATTTGAATGCATCTAATCCCTTCTCATGCACTCTCCATGAGAAAACCCCAGCACTATGTATATATTATGGGGGCTAGGGAGGCAACATCATTCATTCCCCATCTCCAATCCCCCCTTTCAAAATTGTCAAAATCAAACAAATAGATCGTACAAGGACTCGTAAAAAATAACATGGGATGGGAATGAATCCCTACAGTTGTGAACATTGGTTTTAAAATTGGCCAACAGACCCAAGCCATCCATTGAAGATTGTTTAGGATGATTAAGAGAGAATCTTAACCTAGGGAGGGTCTAGATATCGATGTTTTATTAAGAATTATGTATGAATGTGCTACATAGATGAAACAATGTTTTTGATTATCCACCTACATAAAATCTTACAAACATTGTTTTATGTTGCATTTGTCAAGGAATTATTATGACCATATGAGAAAACAACAATGAAAAAACATGTCACCAATGTAGCTTTCACAACATTTCTTCATTTTATCAACACAAATCCTATCATGTTCGATACTTGAAAGGGTGTTTTTAAGGAAGTTATGCCCTGACCTCTATGAAATGTTTACCTTTCTACCTTNCTTAACTTAGGGAGGGTCTAGATATCGATGTTTTATTAAGAAGTATGTATGAATGTGCTACATAGATTAAACAATATGTTTGATTATCCACCTACATGAAATCTTACAAACATTGTTTTATGTTGCATTTGTCAAGGAATTGTTATGACCATATGAGAAAACAACAATGAAAAAACATGTCACCAATGTAGCTTTCACAACATTTCTTCATTTTATCAACACAAATCCTATCATGTTCGATACTTGAAAGGGTGTTTTTAAGGAAGTTATGCCCTGACCTCTATGAAATGTTTACCTTTCTACCTTGGTGCAAGAAATCTTTAAGAAAATTCAAAGGAGTATATCTTTTGGAGTATTGAATACGAGTGCACTTAACCTGACATGGTAGTCTATTTTGCAAACTAGATAAAAGAATAGAAGAGAAAAAAGCATTCCGTCATACAACTTGCTCACTACATCAACATCGATCCTCTCCATAACTATTGACTCACCCTGTACACAGAATTCTCAAAGGATACGTCCATCTCTTCATCTATCATTGATTTATTCCATCCTTTGAATCCAAGTGAGAGGAGGATGCATGGAAAATAATCCTTCACATGGTGGTCCATATGATACAAGTTCCTTCATCTGCCTTTTGACCTTCACACTCTTTACATCATGATTGGCGGATGGTTCCGTTCTCTCTTTCTAGGACACAAAACAGTTTTCATGCACCCTCATACCAAAAACCAACGCACCCGTTTCTTCACCCAAAGTGTTACCCCATTCACCATTCAAAACATTTGCCAATATTCTTTCCATTTACCTGATCTTTCACTAAAGAGTGTTGAGAGCTGAGATTACTGTGGTGGTGCAAAGCTCCAATTTGGTGAAGACGGCACTGCATTCGAAGCACTATACGGAAAGTTACAGATTTTAAGGTGAATTCCATGGTCCACGTCTATTGGGAATTCTCTCTTGTACATGCCAGATAAACTATGGCAGCCTGCCCTGAAGCAGTCTAAAGGGCCTGGTGTGCAGTATAAGTGTACTGGCATGCACGAGAAGGCTGTGCATGTCTCTAGTTAGCTCTAGAAGGGAGGGTAGCTACCTACTGCATAGCACTGCACAGCTACCCTGGTCAGGGAGTCCTCTAGCTGATTGGGCGTAAATCATGCAACGTGAGCATCATGCCTACACTGCATCATCAGCCACATGCATGGAACCCGGACCCTTCAACTTGCATGGACCAATCTTGTACAACCTTCAGGAGGCCCGTGACCAACGGATCTAATGCGACATCATGACAAGATCAATGGTCAATAAATGAAAGCCCGAAGAGCAAGCAACCTCTTTGTGGAGCTTCACCTAAAGACCTGACGTAGCTTCCTCAAAGAAGAAGCTTCTCCCCAGTGCTGCAAGGATTCCACTAACAACTCTGAACTACAGGAAGCTTCTCTTAGATGGAAGCTTCCCCTAAGTAAGGCCGAAGAGGCAGCAGACCTGAACCACCTGAAGGAAGCTTCTCCTTTAGGTTGTCAACTTGCCATGTCCACATGTACAAAAGCCGAAGCTCCTCTTAGTTCAAAATCATCGCAGTACACAGCAAGCACTAAGATTTTCTCAAGCCCCTGGCTCCAGAGCCCAAGACCAAGACTTTGCCGGAGACTCCTCCAAGGCCCTTATAAGCTTGGCAAGGCCTGCCATCCTGGGTGGAGGCTGCCCTGGAGACAAGTCAACATGGAGACTGTACCAAGACCCTTGCCACAACAGCTTACAAGGCCTATTAAGGCGTTGCCCCTCAGTGGGCTAGTATGTGTGCCAGCCTGGCCTGCCTAGGATTTTATGTACCATAGTTGTACTTTGTTCTGATCAAGACTCTAGTTTTACGATCCAAGTTTTCCAGTTCTTTCTCCTACTAGTGTTCAAGCTACACTGTTGATCACCCAAAGATCCTACTTGCTCTTACTCCTTGTCTTAAACATCAACATGGTATCAGAGCACTGGGTGGTTCTCTCTATAGTTTGTAGGAGCAGTAGCAGCAGACAACATTTGCGGCGGAGAAGTTCTCCACCAGCCGTGTATAAGTGCTGAGTCAAAGGCAGAAGTGATGCCACATCACGTGTGTGAACAACGTTCCACTTGCATAGAAACCCAAGCAACATGGAAGAGGAGAATGCTAGGTCAGCTACTGTTACACGTGATAAACAATCAGTTTTGCATGGCATGCACATGGGCCAAGAGCATGGGAGCCATGTCATAGACCGCGTACAATGCCAAGCTGTAAAGTCACAACTCTTGGCTAAGGAGGCATAGTACATGGCGCATCAAGAAGTCGCAACACGACAAGCTGTGGAATAAGAGAGGGAGGCGCTGAAGCAGTGGATTGCCGTACAAGAGTTCCTTCGTCAAAAGGAGCAGCTTACCCATGCAG
>SZWC01015313.1:53842-70284 GCA_023375785.1 Penium margaritaceum | reverse complement strand
CTTTCACCACCAATTTAAATCCTTGGATCTTTGTTCCTTTGTATATCCAAACTTTGTAACCAAACTTCAAGCATTAAAGTTGTGGACCACGAACGATCGTCAGATTGCCACCATTTTGCCACTCAAAGTTCGTGTCATCTCCTCCTCGCTATGTCAAGAAGAGACGACACGATGTAAACTTTGCCATATTTTTTTCCCAGACAAGACTGACTCTGAACGGTAGATTGTGAAGAGTTTATGGTAGAAAAATATGTGATTTTGGTTAGTAAAAAATGAATTATGAAACATTTTCAGTGTGATTTGCCCATAAAGGTATTGAATTATTTATGAACATAAGGGCAAATGTAACGGGTCATGTCTCCAGCTCCTGCTCTGAAGTCGTCGTCGGAGTTTGCAGAATGGCATTCTCAGTCCGCGTCAGGGGTTTACCCCCTTCGCAAGACTGAGGGGCAATCGTCGTCAACGACCCAGAGCAGGGAGACTCGAATATTTCAATTCTCCGGGGGCCCATTTCCGTTTTTTACCAAACCCCTGGTTTTGGGAACCAAACCGGGGGTTTTTACCTCGAACTTGTGTGTTCGCACGAGTTATTTCGTTTATTTTATGTCGAAGTTTGTCGCGAACAAACTTCGATTTACGTTTTGCCATTCTGGCGTGAAATCGTCGCGTGCGAGGCACGGTGGCGATTTCACGCCAGTCCTCTCGTCCTCACCCTCGCTCCCCCTATCCCTCGTCCTCGCTTGCTTGCTTGCAAGGAGGGCGAGGGGGGGCGAGGGCACGAGGCCACGAGGCCTCGCCCTCGAGGCCCTCGTGGCCCCTCAGCCGCCGATCGGGCTGAGGCCGCGATCGGCGACTGGCGGCTGGCCGGCCGGTGGCCGGCCGGTCGTTTGGCCGGCCACCGGCCGTCTAGCCGACCGGCAGCGAGCTGGCCGGCGGCCAGCGAAGTGCTGGCCGCCGGCCAGTCCTCGCTGACGCGAGGGGTGGTGCACAACCACCCCTCACTTCAGCGAGGAGGGAGGGCCGAACCGGCCCTCCCGCTACATTCCTCCCCACTTATAATGAACCGTCTCGGTTCATGAACAACAAGCAGGATTGTCAGTTAGTGAGTCATCAACATTGTGAAAGAAAATTAATAATTTCAGTCACCAGCTAGACATGAACACGTGCATGGTACTTGGACCTAAGCTGCAGCTTGTAGGTCAGCACGGATAGCGGCCTCCCCCCTTTAGGCTGGAGCGTCCGCGCGACAACCATGTTGGGCGTCCCCAACCTCCTATGGTCGCTGTCCATGAATGCTGCCTTGTGGGAATATTGTTCACTTTTTCCGCGTTCAGGTGGTACCTCCTGTCACGCGTCGATCTGTGCGAGCTGCAAGCTCGCTCCTGTACTCGTTGACCACCCCTGTGGGCAACCGAGGTTCGGGTTCCCATGAATTGTGTTCAGGTCCACAACCGGCCCAATGAACGAGGTACTCCCTAACAACGCGCGACCGAAGAGTACGCTCTCGGTGCTGGAGTAGGCGAAGGATCTCGTATTGGCCGTTGACAGCAAGGAATGCTGGCGGTGGCTGAACGGTTCAGTCTGCCATGTATGGAGCCAGCAGGCTCACATGAAACACGTCATGTATCTTCATACTTTGCGGAAGTGGCAATCGGTATGCCAGTGGCTCGATGCGTGCCACAATGGGAAACGACCCAATCCACTTCGGTAGAGGTTTTCTTGCCCATGGCGACTTCAGCCGAAGGTTTTTAGTGCTAAGCAGCACTTTGTCACCGATGTCAAACGAGACATCCCGGCGACCTTTGTCGGCATATGCCTTCTGTCGCTGCCGAGCTGCTTGAAGGTGACCCTTCGCCTCCTGTAACAAGGAGTCGATGCGCTCGGCAAAGGCTTGAGCGGAAGGAACCTGCCCTTCTGTACTCCCACTCTTCACCAATGAAGAGGGTACCACTGGATGCCGACCATTGTTCAACACAAACGGTGTGAACTGTGTGGACTCGTTCACCGAGTTGTTCACCGCAAACTCCGCCGGTGCTAGGAATTTGTCCCAATCATGCATGGCAGGGTCCACGTACATGCGGAGCATCTGCTCCAGAGTGCGATTCATGCGCTCTGTTTGTCCGTCAGTTTGAGGGTGAAATGCCGTCAACATTTGCGACTCAATCCCGAAGTACTCGTGCATCTTTTGCCAGAACTTACTAGCAAATTTTTTATCTCGATTGGAGATAATGCGCAACGGCAAGCCGTGGTACTTTACGACACCCTCAAGGAAGAGACGATTGGTATCCTCTGCGTTCACGTCAGTGGTTGTAGGAATGAAGTGTGTCATATTCATCAAAAGATCCACAACCACTAGTATTGCATCGTGGCCACGGGCCGTATCCGGAAGACCAGTAATGAAGTCCATGCTGACACACTCCCATGGAGTCTCAAGAATGGGAAGTTGTTGGAGGAGTCTAGCAGACTTCTTGTTACTAGCCTTATTCCGAAGACATGGGTTGCATGTCATGCAATACTTACGGACATCGACACTCCATCCTGGCCACCAATAGTGGTCCGAGAGTGCCTGTCCGGTCTTTCGGGGTCCCACATGACCTGCGACCGGCGGGTCGTGGAACTGGGAGATAACCTTTGCTCTAAGGTCTCCCGAGTTTGGCACAAAAACTTGTTCTCCGTGCCAAAAGATTCATGCGGCCTCCACCAAGTCGTACTTGTCTAGATTTCGAGAGTCTTGAAACCAAGAATCCACACAGTATCCCATCCGGATCCTGTTTACAAAATCGTTGTAATAGATAATCTCTCGTGGTGGTTGCCGCAGAGGTGCAGGGGGATCTAGTGATTGTACTCTTGCTGTTGCAATGGCCATAAAACACCCACTAACCTCGGTGGTTGCTTTAATTTCCACATGCTGTTGGCTTAGTGGATCGGCCACATTGATGCGTCCTGACCGATATTCCCATGTTAACCAGAATCAGCTCATGTATTCGCTCCAACGCGCCTGTCGTCTTAACAGGTTCGGTTGCGTTTGGAAAAATACGAATGGATTATGGTCGGTCACGACCGTCACACCCCCTTCCGCACCCTCAAGGTAGCAATGCCACATCTTGAAAGCGTGTACTACCGCAAGGAGCTCTTGATCCCCAGTCGTGTACCGCGTTTCTGCGGGGATGAGCTTCCGGCTCTCATACGCAACTGGGTGACCGTTCTGCATGAGGACGGCTCCGAGTCCTAATACCGACGCATCACATCGAACCTCCCACGGTTGCGATGGATCCAGAAGAGCTAGGACGGGCGCCATGGATAGAAGCTCTTTGACTTTGAGAAAAGCGTTCTCGCAATCAGGTGTCCATTCCCAACGTACGTCTTTTCGCGTGAGCCTGGTTAGCGGTGCTACCAGGGTCGAATACCCTTGCATAAACCGTCGGAAGTAGTTTGCAAGGCCGAGAAAAGACCGAATCTGTCCAACATTTTCGGGGCGGGACCAGTCCACAACGGCTTAGACCTTTCGTGGGTCGACACGGATGCCGTCCTTGCCGACGATGTGTCCAAGGTATTCGAGCTCATCTTGTGCAAACTTGCACTTGCTCACTTTCGCATAGAACTCTTGTTCCCGAAGGATTGCGAGAACTTCACGCAGATGTTCTATGTGCTCTTCCATTGATTTGGAGAAAACCAGGATGTCATCTAGGTAAACCAAGACAAACTATCCGAGTTGTTTGGCAAACGTTCGGTTCATTTCTCCTTGGAAGGTTGCCGGGAAATTTGTAAGCCCGAAGCATAACACTCGGAACTGATAGTGTCCGATCTATGTTCAAAACGCGGTTTTGGGCACATCATCTTCCGTGATGCGGATTTGATGGTACCCTTGAGACAAATCCAAGGAAGAAAATACTTTTGCGCCTTGGAGTTGGTCAAAAATGTCCTCAATCCACGGTAAGGGTAATCGATTTTTCACCGTCAGCTTGTTCAACGCCCGGTAATCCACGCACATGCGTAAACCACCGTCCTTTTTGTTCACAAAAAGGATCGGCGCACCGTACGGCGAGCTACTGGGCTCGATCCACCCTTTTGCAAGGTACTCTTTGATTTGGCGTTCCGCCTCTCGCCTTTCTGCTGGACTAAGGCGATACATGGGTCTGAACGGAGGAGTCACCTCCGGTTGCAGCGGAATCGTGTGGCCCATGTGTCTTTCTGGTGGAAGCCCAGCCGGTGGGTCTTGGAANTCACGTCGTCCTCCACTTTCTGCAGCTGAGCCAAGAAGTATCGACAACCTTGTCGAATACGTCTCTTGACCTGCATTGCAGACAAGCTGGCATGGACTTTGAGTCGGGTCGGTGATAATTCCGTACTCGGAATCAACGTAAAGCGGCGTTGTCCTTTTTGGAGGATCAAACGCTTTGATTCAAAGCACATTAGAGCCTTGTTGTCACGGAGCCAGGGATCGCCTTGCACCACGTCAAACGGGTCAAGAAGGTTGAGTACCTTCAACGTGACACTCTGTGTGTACCCTTGAATGCAAATTTTCGCTTTACAAGTACCGATCACGGGTACCATACGGTTGTCACCGACAACAACTGCGCCATTCGATGGCTCGTACTTCAGGTCAATCTGTCGGGTAAATCCAAGGCTAACAAAAGATTCGTCTCCTCTAGTGTCAGCAAGTACGTTCACAGGAGCACCAGCTAGGTGTCATTTGAACTGCATCGTCATGTTGCCTCCACTCTTCCGAGTGAACAGACTCGACGACGGCAAGCCGAGTTTGTGATAAACACGGAATCTGTACGACGGCCGTCATAACTCCCATGATTCACCCACTCAAGTCCACATCTTGTGGGCACATGTGAATTCGGCTAGCACCTTCCAGTCTTTAAATTTGACTGGGTCGAAATCGTCGATTATAGGTACTGCGAATGTGATTGAACTCATTGCTTTAAGGGCGTTTGCTTCAATCACTGTGTCACACAACTCTTGCAAAGTGGTCGGTGTCGCCACCACTAAGTATGTACGATCTCATCTGGAGATGCAAGGTTTAGTAGGCAATGTCGGTCAGCAAGTGTAGAATGCGGTTCAACAAGAGGAGAGAAAACAACAGAGAAATTTGAACTCGTCAAAAACTCAAATTGTTTAACATCCTCATCTGAAAACATGAATCCACACTCGTGATCCAGTTTCACCCCTGAGTGGTCCCCACTGACTTCACTCAGGGGTGGGGATAACCTGCCCCACGGCCCTGTCCGTTACCACGGCCGGGCCCATTGCCGCGACCGCGACCCTGTCCACGGCCCCGTCCGCGGCCTCGTGCTGCACCATCCCCACGAGGTGCTACTGCTGCAGCTAATGTCGCGGCCCCTTGTCCACCACCAAAAGCTTCAGGGAATTGAGCCCTAAAGTGGCCCGGCTGCATGCAATTGTGGCAGAGCAATTCGCGGAAGGATGTGTTGCGACGCTCACGCACCACCTGCAGCTCGTCATTCTCGCGGGTGCGCTTGTTGTTGGGGCCCTTGTATCCACCAGCCTTCTTGGCTGGAGGGTTTGCAGGCTGTTTGTCCTTGGCCCCGCCTCGCTGTCCAGCTGACCCACCAGCCCCTACAGCGTCCATGCGCATGTCGCGGCTTTGCTGTGCACGCGCGTTCGGCCGTGCATCAGAGTAGTGCTTCGGGTTCGCCGAATACACTTCGCTCATGTAGTCGCGCAACGCCCTCCAGCTTGTCCAAGCTTGGCCAGTGGCTGTCGTGGAGGTCTTGTCCTTTAGCTTCTCGCTGGCGAGACCATCACGCAAGTACTCCAGCAGCATGCACTCCGGATACTTCATGGTCTGAGTCCCATCGCCCTCGGTGAAGCTTTCGGCTTCCTCCACGAGTGCGGCGAACTTGCTCAAGTAGGATTCGAGCGAGCTGCCAAGCTGCCTGAAGTCCTTGATCTAATGGGAGGCGCGCTACGCCTCCATAGGCGTATCGCTCCGTTGGGTACACTTCTTGCGCATGATCGCACAGAAGGCCTCCCACGGCATGGGCTACCACTCGAGGTACGGCTGTTGCGCAGTCCACTCCTTGACTACATACTTGAAGAGTTTGTCTTCAAGCCCCGTCGTGGCAAGGTCGCCCCACTGGCTGAGTGGAGCCTTGTGGACACGTAGAATGTACTCCATGTAATTCAGCCAGTCGGTCAGCTTCATGCCCTTCCGAAAGATCTCCACATTGTGGAGGAAGGACGTGTTCATGACCGACCCCGAAGTCGTCGAGGAAGGCAAGTCGTCGCTGCCACCGGTAGTGGCATCCGCAGCTGCGGTACGCTGCGCTTGCCGCTGCATCCGTACCTGGGTCACGCTCTGCAATGCCTTGTCGAGGTCGTTGCATAGGCGGCTTGCCTCATGGGCGGCCAGGCGCTGCAGCTGGCGATCACGGTCGAGGTCCGAGATGTTCTGCCCGACGTGGGCCAGCAGGTTGGCGAACGCGAACTTGAGCTCTGATGTCGTTAGAGCATCGACGATAGCCTCCAGGGCCTCGCGTTGCCCGTGCACCCATACCCACTGCAAGAGGGCATGGTTCGCGTACATGCCTCCAAGGAGTCCCACCTTTCGGAGGAGACTGTCGTCGGCGACGACGCTCGAGTGGGCGCTGCCTTGCCCCATTGCGGCCGCATCGTAGGAAGGGGGATCCGCCCCCATTCCTCCGAGTGGTGCCGTATCTCCACCGTTGGTGGTGATCCTGAGTCAGCCTGCTGCCTCAGCAGCAAACTCTGCAAGCCTACGACGGTCATCGCGAATTGCCTTTGCGGCGTCGTCGTCTGGCTCGTTCTCGCGGGAACTTCCCGTGTGACCGCTTTCAGTGCCCTTGTTGCTCTCGGCAGTCTTGCTGCCATCGGCAGCTTCAGGTGACGCGGCGGGCATCTTATCCTTCTCGAGCAATCGGCTCGAGTTCACCGCACGACGATGACGATGGTCGCGATCCTCATCGCCTTCGCCATCGTCACGTCGTGCTCTTCGTCGGGGTCCCCCTCTAGGAGATCCTCCTCCATCGGGTCGTCCGTCGTATGGGGGTCGCCCACGTGCGCGTCGATGTGCTCGTCGAGCACTTTTTCAGCCTCCGTATGCTTCTCGGTGTCGCCGAGGTTGGCGTCGGTTGCCTTAGGCGGTACGGTGACCTTAGGCGGTACGGTTGCCTTAGGTGGTACGGTTGCCTTAGGCATTATGGTTGCCTTTGGGTTGGCAACCGTGCTCGCGGCGGCGGCTCCCAAATTTTGGAGTCCGCCGAGAGCTCGTGGTGAGGCCGTCACCACCTTGCCCTTGTTGGTCTTGGACGGTCCGGCACTTCCCATCTCGTCGTTTGTGCAAGTGAAGGTCGTTGTGAGGATCACCCCACAACGAGGAGGAATCGCATCCTAAGATGTTGCTCTCACAATCGGTGAGGCAATTATAAACTAATTTTCTATTTCCCAAGGCTGCCACGTAGGCACAAGGTCGTGGGTTTTGAAACTAGTCTTCCTAAGCCGTGACTCACGGCGATTGGCAAGGACTAGTACCTAGGAAAACAGAAAATGGAAATGCAAGGGAATGACAAAACGAATGTGAGTATCGCTCACAAGACAAAGGCAAGGAATTGCAAAGGAGTTCTAGTAAATCCTACCAACTCCTTCACTCCCTCTTCCTACTTCTTGTCCTTCCTTTGTCTTCTTGTCTTCCTTGGTCTCCTCTTGAGTCTTTGCACGCCTTGCGCCCTTTGGTGGCGTCTTCCTTGCGCCGGCAGCGTTGAGGAAGCCGCCAAAATCTTGAAGGTATTGTCCTTCCTCCCTTTTTGGATGCTCTCAGGTCGTAAGAGATTCTGGCCTTGGGAAAAAATGCTGTCCCAATTTTTGGATGAAGAAGGAAGGAGGGAACCTTGAAAAGAGGGGAATAACTTGGTGGTTTGGGAGTGGGCACTCCCCACCCCGTCCCACAAAAATCCCTTAGGTCCCCTGGAGGTGAGGAGAGACTGGAAGAAAGAGGCTCCTCCAAGTAGAGCTCTTTTTCAGCTCTCCAATGCACTTAACGGCAGTTTAATCCGTTAGGTGTAGATGCCGTAGTCCCTTCTGGCATTTCTGTTGCTGCTTGCAGCTGCCGGCGGCATTTTATCTATGGCGTAGCCGCCGTTTCTGTCGAACTCTTGGTCGCGAGGGTCGTCTGGCTCTGAGAACCACTATAGCGGGTCGTGTCTCCAGCTCGTGCTCTGAAGTCGTCGTCAGAGTTCGCAGAATGGCGTTCTCAGTCCGCGTCAGGGATTTACCCCCTTCGTAGGACTGAGAGGCAATCGTCATCAACGACCCAGAGCAGGGAGACTCGAATATTTTGAGTCTCCGGAGGCCCATTTCCGTTTTTAACCAAACCCCTGGTTTTGGGACCCAAATCGGGGGTTTTTCCCTCGAACTCGTATGTTCGCGCGAGTTATTTCGTTTATTTTATGTCGAAGTTCGTCGCGAACGAACTTCGATTTACGTTTTGCCATTCTGGCGCGAAATCGTCACGTGCGAGGCACGCTGGCGATTTCGCGCCAGTCCTCTCGTCCTCACCCTCGCTCCCCCTATCCCTCGTCCTCGCTTGCTTGTTTGCAAGGAGGGCGAGGGGGGGCGAGGGCATGAGGCCACGAGGCCTCGCCCTCGAGGCCCTCGTGCCCCCTCAGCCGCCGATCGGGCTGAGGCCGCGATCGGCGGCTGGCGGCTGGCCGGCCGGTCGCTTGGCCGGCCGCCGGCTGTCTAGCCGGCCGGCAGCAAGTTGGCCGGCGGCCAGCAATGTGCTGGCCGCCGGCCAGTCCTCGCTGACGCGAGGGGTGGTGCGCAACCACCCCTCGCTTCAGCGAGGAGGGAGGGCCGAACCGGCCCTCCCGCTACAGCAAACTAGAATAATAACTTTTCAAAAATTTGGGATTTTGTACTATATTTGATGGATGAGGAATCCATCACCTATGCCATGTTGCACTTCTGTTGCAAACAACCTCAAATTGTGACTACAAAGTCATCCAAGACAACAATCCCATATGTTTCAGAATCAGTGAGCATCTTAGTAAGAAGATCAACACTGTGGACGCATAACACATTTTTAGGATTCTATCCTAGCATACTCCAATCCCCCAAGTTTCTACAAAGTTTTAGGTAAAAAGGTTTCCGTGAGATGTGTGTGCTTTGGGTTGGCAAACACCAAATGAGCAAGATTCTGATAGAATGCAAGCAACAGCACTGATAAAATGTTGAAGACAAGATATTGTTCATTCATCACGATCAGATTACATCTGATTCTCAGAGCTTACAATCTATGCTTTCCAATTCATCCAAATTTTCCAAAAACGATGCAAATCAGAGACGAAGTTACTTTGACGGCCTTGCTACGGCCGTCCAAGCAACTCTTGGTGGGGCCACGTACCGGCCTCTGATGGCTGGAAATGGGTAGGCGCCTCGATGACAACCTGTCAAAGTGCCCTATCTCATGTAAGCCTTGTGAACAGGCATATAATGGTCATTGAGACTCCCCTGGATCCTTCTCCGTGATTTTTGGTGGAATTGGATCCATGTGGAGTTGAGATCATACCACGAGTGGTGTAATATCTTATCACCCATGGTGGGTAAAAGATTCCTTCCATCATACACAAAAATGTGGATGAGTTTAAATTTCTGGATACTCAACCAAAATAAGCAACTCAAAGCTAAAAATTCCATGGATAAACGTAGGGAGTCTAAAATTACTGTCCAATCACACATAACATTTCTGTAGTGGTCAAACCAAGGGAATGACAAATGGAATGTATGGTAGGGACACTTTTTATCAACTTCGGTACACACAAAAAAAATCAAGAAAGAAACAAAGGAAATGTAATTTTGGTGGAGGGTAACATTTCTTCTTACATTAGTAGAATATCTAATATGCCCCTCTACATCTCTACACAACTGGTTGTGGGCTTCTTGGACGAATTCCTTAAATGGCAGTGCTCCAATATAGATCCTTCGAGAACCCTTGGCCACCATTCATATAAGTGTCAAAAACGTTATAGATGTTTTGATGAAGTTTGATCGACTCCTTAACAATGTTCCTTACAAAATTCTACCTTGTTTGAACCATAAAAAATACAACTTCTTCCCAGTTCTTACCCGAAGATTAGGCAAGACATCCTCAAATTCACTCGTTACGTTTTTCCTATTCGAGGGCCCGTACAGTGCTAAGATAGCCCTCCTTCCTCAACTTGGTGTGATAAGAGACCCAAAACTAATCATCTTTGAATGTGGCCCGTCATAGTCTCCCCCTTTGGATAGATTGATCAATTAATCATGTCTTATGCTTTGTCCTCATAAGATAGATATGGTACTTGTATGATTAAATAACTCTTTCCTTTTCAATTCCTAGTCCAATACAGGCTCAAACCTGGTTACAGGCTAATATGAATGAGTGGATGATGATTTTTAAGCACGAGTGATCGTGGCCGTCACCTCTCAACAAAGTGGCAAGGTATTTATTCCGGCATTACTCTACAGGAAAAAAATGAAAGCTTTGGTCATACCTTCATATTAAGTCCACCAAAATATTTCTAAGATGCAATAGTGAACACAGTGAGAAAATGCATTGTAGATTCTGTATTGATCCTTAAATTTGTGCATGTTTTAAACTCACTTTTGATCCCACTCACAAAATAAAGGATCCCTAGGGGATTGTTGTTCTGGTGAATGTAAGTGGGACCAAAAGGGTGGCCACCTTACCTAGGAGCTTAGTGACAATGAAAATCACTTTCCTCGCCTGTTCAAGACCTTGGATCTCCACTCCTTTGAATATTCAAACTTTACGAGTGAAATTTAGTCATTCAAGCCGTGGACGGCGGGCGATCGTCAGTTTGGCAGCACTTTGCCACTCAAAGTTTGCGACATCTCCTCCTTGCTACGTGAAGAAGGGACGAAGCGAGGTGAAATTTACCATGTTTTTTTCTCCCAGAGAAAACCGATTTTACAATGTAGATTGTTCAGAGTTTGTGGCAGAAAAATGTGTGATATTAATTAGCATAAAAATCGAATATTGAAACAATTTCCCATGTGCTTCATCCATGTAATAAATAATTTCTTTAGGAATACAACGGAGAACTTGAATAATTGTTTTGCATGAACATGTGATTCAGTATAGTACATTGATTTAGAAGCGACTGGCACTTGGAAAGTTCATCCTTATGAAGGCTTATAGTGTTCAACTTGTACCTTAGATCAGATGGGCTAACATTGACCTCCATATTGTTATTTACTGCTGTAAAGTGCATGAAAGCTCACTCTTCAATGTCTTCCGCTTCCTCGTTCTCATTCAATACCATGAGAACTGGCTAGGTACTTGCATAAAGAAGGATTGAGGTTTAGTAGGTATGAAAAAGCTGTAATCCATCCTCCTCCTGAAAATTACATCAAACGTAGAAGAAAGTCTAAGAGGAATGTGAACGTATGAGGAGTATCCAAAATATGTAGTCATCCTACACTGCCGTGAAGATTTCTAAGGACTTCTGTCTCTTTTGATCGTGTCATCTTGGAAATTTCATATTGTATCATTGATTTTTCAACGTGTTTTGTGATGAAAACAATATTCACACGACTTATTTTATCTTTTTTTTTAATGAAGACAAGAGCATGATGCCTTTAACTTCAGGCATACACATTGCAAGCGAGCTAATTTGTCAGTCTGTCAATGTGTATGTACTAATTCATCTTTTAGAGTAGCTTTTGTGAAGAAAATGCGGCATGTGGACCGACGTTTCCTTATTCGTTTGGTATCACCATTGGATTGGAATCGCCATTAGACTAGCAATACCATCTAAGCAACATTCAACATACCATTAACCATGTGTGCCATGTATTTGATACCATGTCATATTGTCCATACACCTTTAACAAAGTGACCGAGGAGTACCGAGAGGACACACAGGAATGCTTGCTACTTGAGAGCCCATAATCATCCCTTAGCCGTGAAAATACCTCGGATGTCTTAGAAATTTCCATTTTCTCCCCTCGCTCTCTTTCTCCCCTTAATTTCGACATGTACCAATGAAATCCTATCTTGTAATGGCATCCATGTCAAAGGAGGAAATTATTTATGAGGCTCTCCATCAATGCGTGGCCCAATACATAATCATATCCACTGATGAGTTCGACAATGCCTTCACCATTGATAATGATTTTGCGTGGAATCTTAGTCCGAGTTAGGAGCTTGTACGAGCACTTGGCATGCTGGTGTAATTCGCCCCAGAAGTTGCACATAAATCTTTAGACCTTGCAAAAATCAAATGTCTCATGTAGGATCTAGTTGACGGTGTTCTAACGGATACAACTGCTACTCTTGCCATTGGCACCCGTAATCTCGAGCAATGACAAATATGGTCGCTGCATGGATTGGTATGGATTACCGCATCTCTCAGTTATCCATGGAGCAGCTAATCACATAAGATTTGATTATTGCGTGGAGCTCCTGAGCAATCACTACTACCCTATAATGCATCCTTAATCTACTTAAACATGTCATCCAACACTGTGTATGGTTGGCCCAATAATCAAAATTTCCACCTTTACCTCATCTACATCGGTGCTCGTATAGTAGGACCAAAAACTATGGTTGAGGAAGTCAAATATAATATCCCATGTATAGAGGAATTCAGAGGCTATAAAGGCCACCTACTAAGAATTCAGAGCTCATATGGAGATCCTTTGGTCCTTAGAGCACTTGCGGTAGTGTGGCATTGTGGTATGGAATCACAACATTGAGGAAAAGCTGCCAAGTGGAACACATCATTAGGCAACTCAATGGAAAGCTGGCCAGCAACTTTTTTCATGTGGGTGTTGTAACTTTGTGTGTGAGGAGCTACGGTAGACATGGTGTTGTGGCAACAAAATCTCCTAAAATTGATGGAGAGAATAGAGCATGTTGAAGTGTCCTTTATTCTTTTATGCCTATACCTCATCCCTTATGCACGAGTGGTTGACATTCACCACACTCGACAATTTTTTTCATGAGCTCATTGCTACAAATACGCACCCTGGACTTCAAGGTCCTCAGAAAGTTGAATCTATGCTTATATTTTCATAGATGATTTGGAGGCGCAAGAAAATCACATGCAATCAATGAGTTGAAAGCTCAGACGACATGCTAAGCAACATGGCTTGGGAATTTTGAAATATTCATGGCCACCCGGCTAGCGTTGACATGTTGAAAGAATGGTTGTGGTGATTTTAGAACCATACTTTATCAATGTTCACAACACCTCTCAAATGAAAATGCCAACTTGTTGCTCTTATCGGATACAGTGCATTCACAATCATTGGTTGCATCTGAGGCCCGGGATTGTGAGCATTACCCATGGGTCTTGCTGTTGTACACCCTTGAAAGGCAACGGCTTAAAATGCAAATCGTTGACTTGACTTAGCGATGGCTGTTCAAGTCCAAACTACAATACTTCCTATGCTTTGGTGGCTGAGCGCCACCGCGGATGTGAAAATGAATATGGACAGGCACCATATTGTAGGGGCATGCATCGGTTGGATGCATCGTAAATGGGTGTTGTTTGGAAAATTATTCAGCTGGTGTGCAATGCATGGTGTGGTCTAGGATTGAACGTTCATCTAGACCTTAACTCTGTTCATAAGGTAGCCGTGGCCATCGTCGGCTTCATGGGTGAGCATGAGATTCAAGTGTACGAGAAGAAGGTCGTGGGAAGCTGAATGTGAATTTGTATGATGTTGTCTTTTTCTCATGCCCGTGTATTCGTTTACTCCTAGTGCTATCCCATACCCTTGACTATTATCTCACTTTCAACCTTGTAAACACGAATAGCGTAGATTTATAATAGGGCGGAAGTCACATATACCCAATTTTTTGAACAAAATAGCTGATATAACATTGTCGCACACAAAAAACCGCATATGGCAATGCGGCACAAAATATAACGCATACAACAATGTCGCAAAGAAAATAACGCATATGACAACGCCGTGCATAAAATAACTCATATGCCAATGTTATACAGAAAATACGCGAGGAACCCAGAAACGCTAAAAACAATGTAGCATTGATGCATGACATGATTTTTGTCATTCACTGTGGATCAGTGGAATGCACCATTGAATTTTTTCTGAAATAGATGATCTGATCCAGCATGAAAAAATGGGTGGGCGGCTGGTTGATTTTGCTACGGAGGCTAGGCGGATGGTTGCTTTTGTCGCGCATGGTGGGCGGATGGTTGCTTTTCTTTCGAACCATGGGCGGATCGTTACTTTTCT
The DNA here is from genome assembly GCA_023375785.1 of Penium margaritaceum. Lineage (NCBI taxonomy): Eukaryota > Viridiplantae > Streptophyta > Zygnematophyceae > Desmidiales > Peniaceae > Penium > Penium margaritaceum. The sequence goes on along the minus strand of SZWC01015313.1, from coordinate 56,025 downwards.
TCCGAATGACGGGCGGATGAGAGTCACACTTTGCACTATATGAGTATGCAAGATATTTCTCCCTTTGCCATTTATAAAGGAAGGAAGTGGAAATTCCTATGGATGATTGTCAAAGTTGAGGAGTAGGTGAGTTGTCACAATATGGCTTTTTTACCAGGAAAACCCTGTGTATGTAGGTGAATGATAGCAGTTCTATTATTCAAATTGTATCCTTTTACCAAGTACTCAACTATAATATTTCATATAGTGGGGTTATCCCTTGAGATATGCTTCTACTTTGTGGCATGAAATGAGAAAGAATGTAATTTGAAGAAGAGGATGGTGTACAGGCTCTTCCAGGATGGATTAGCAGGTTCGCCACGATCAGGGGCGGTCTCGCAGCGGCCTCGGATGCTGCCGGTCGGCAAAACATGACAAGCCAGGTCGTCTTCCTTTGTGTGGGTGATGCATGCATGCATTTCAGATTGAGGCTGTTTGTCGTCACGACGCACGCTCGACCGGGCAGTGCGACCGCCATCTTCCATATCATATTATATTGCATTCCTGCCGGCTGCACTAAATGAAGTGAACATCAGCCCTCTCAAACCTGACCCTGGACGGAAGGGAAAATATCGGCTCGACTGTCGATGCAGCTTCCAAACTGCAGCATCGTACGGCGTTCGAGATGCTGCCGGAAGTTTTTGGCGTATGCCATTGCGATCTTATGGCCTTTACGAGTACAAGGAACCAGAGAGCGCGGCTGGATGAGGCACCGAGACGTCGACTCCAAGGCTGGCCGATGGTTGCTGGTCTTCTCTCACTCGTCATTTCGTCGCTCAATTGTTTTCCTGCACGATGCCTAAGTTTGACGGCACGCTGCAGTTCCGAAAAGAGGAGGAACTGGCGCAAATGTTCACAATAAAGGACAACAAACATTTCCGACGTATAAGCGAACCGGGGCATCATACAATGCGGTAGTCGGGCAGCAGCAGCCGTCTAGCCAGTGGGGCGTAACGGGGTATGGGGCGGGCGGTTGACGAGCATGCCGAGGGACAGAAGGTGTCGGGGTGCTTCAAGCCTACACAACGCATTCTGCCAAAGCGAAGACACAGAAGACCGTAAAGAGGGCCATGGCTTGGTTGTTGTCAGATATCATGGGCAATTTCTAGACAGCACGCTTTTCTGAACAATTCTTTTGTTGACGGCCGTCTCAAGTGGTCCCCCGCTTACAGCCTACTTCTCTCACCCTCACCTTCCTATCCAGCTTCTTTATATTGTTACAGAAGGGGAATATAATTTATCATTGAATATTTTTATGCGACTGAAATTTTTTATATTGTTACGCTCAAAGCCATGTTGAATATCTCCTGTTTGATATGGTGAATTGTTGTTCAATAGTTCACCACAATTGAGAAAACCTGCTCATCGTTGTTCTATCTCGAGGGTAAATACATTTTCGGACAAAATGGAAATTTCCTTGATTTCCCATTTATGTAGTGAATTAGGCTAATATGTGAAGAACAAAAAAAATAGATTATATACATAAAGAAGTTAGAGACAAGGATGTGAAAAAAGGTAAGACAAATAGGCTAAATAAAACAATCTCTCAGATTTATTTTTTATTTTCACCCACACAAAAATATTTCTTGAAACCTACCCTAGTCGTGGGTAGAAGTTACACACCCGGGAAAAATGGCTGATGGACAAGCGATAAAAATGAGGCACCGTCTAATGTGGTACCATAAGAATACACATGGATAAAGTACCATGTTAAACATTCATAGCCCTCCACAACAAATGGAAGGTGGAACGCTACCAGACGTGGCAGCTAGAATCGAAAACCACAAACTCTAGACAAGTACACACCAAGAAACATTCTCATCGGCCGAGAACGTGCACCGTCACGATGAAAGTGAAATAAGAAAGGCCTGTTTCAAACACTTTTGTACCACAAGAAATTTTATTCCCTTGGATTGAAAGCACAAAATGGTTTGGTGATAACACAATTTCAATACAACTCATACACAAAATGAATGCGTAATATGCTCCCCAATACAAATGTAAAATGGGGTGATGAGAGCATGAAACTTCTACCCTTCATGAGACACATGGATATATAAATATATATATATATATATATATATATATATAGATAGATAGAGAGAGACAGAGAGAGAGAGAGAGAGAGAGAGAGAGAGAGAGAG
>SZWC01015313.1:30544-49236 GCA_023375785.1 Penium margaritaceum | reverse complement strand
CCTAAGTCGCCTTTTAGTCTTTGCGGCCTCCCGGCCCCTTCCCTTGCCCCTCCGGCGTTCTACAACCACCCTTGTTGGGTCTCTTCCCAGAATTTTAGTTTTTTTTCTCAACCCCTCTCTCTCTTTCCCTCTCTTTCTCCCTCTCTCTCTCTCCCTCTCTCTCTCTCTCTCTCCACTCTCCCTCTCTCTGTCTCCGCTCCTCTCTCTCTCCTCCTCTCTTTGCTTTCACTCTCCCCTTCCTATCTCCCCTCCCTCCTCCTTTCCCTCTTCTCCCCCTCCTTGCTCTCTCCTTTTGCTCTCCCCCCCTCTGCTCTCCTTGCTCCTTCTAGTATCCTTCTCCCTTCTCCTTTCTCTATTCTGTCCTTGATCTTCTACCTGCTCTATTTCTGTCTACTCTCTTTGCTCTTCCTGCTCTGTCTCCTCTCTCTTCCCCCTCTCCTCTCCCCTCTTTCTCTCCCTCTCTCTCTCCTCCCCTTGCTCACCCTACTCTCTCTGCTCTTCTTCTTGTCTTTCACCTCTCCCCTCTATCCCTCTCCCTCAGTCTCTCTTGTTACTTCCTCCCTTTTCCCAATGTATCTCCTCTCTCTTTGATCTCCGTGCCCTCTCTACTCTCTCTCTCTTCCGTCTCCCTTGTCCCCTCTCTCTTTGAATCTCTCTTGATCCCTCTATCTCTCTCTCTCTATCTCTATCTCTCTCTTTCTCTTTCTATCTTTCTCTTTCTCTCTCTCTCTCTCTCTCTCTCTCTCTCTTCTCTCTAATCTCTATTTGCTCTCCATTCTCTCTGCTCTTTGTTCTCTCTCTCTGCTCTCTTTGCTCCCTCTCTCTCCTCTTTGAACTCCAAGTTTCTTCTCTCTCTACTCTCTGTGCTCACTCTGCTTTATTCCTCTCTTTCTCTCTCCCTGCTCTCCTTCTCTTCTCTCTCTCCCTGCCCTGTTTTCACTCTCTCTCGCTCTCTCCTTTCTCCATATCTCTCTTTCTCTCTGTCTGTCTCTCTCTATCTCTCTCTTTCTGTCACTCCTCTCCCTACTACCCCACCTCTCTCTACCCTCCACGATCCCTCTTTTCCCTCCCTCCCCTTTCTTTACTCTCTCTAATTTATCTACTTTCCCCAATCCCCGTGCTCTCTTTGCTCTCTCTGCCCCCTCACCTCTCCTCTCTTTCTCTCTCTTGCTCTCCTCCTCTTTTAACCCTATCTCTGCTCTCACTCTTTACTCTCTTTCTCTACCCCATGTGCTCTCTCTCTCTCTGCATGTCTCTCTCTCTCTCTCTCCACCTCTCTCTCTCTATTACTCTCTTTCTCTCTATATCCCTTTCCCTCTCTCTCAATCACTCTCTCACTCTCTCTCTCTCTCTATGTCTCTCTCTCCCCACCTCTTTCTCACTCTTTCTTTGTGTCTCTCTTCTTCTGTCTGTCCCACTCCCTCCCTTTCTTTCTCTCCCACTCCTCTCTACATCTCTCTCTCTCTCTCATAGTTTCTCAATCTATCTCTCTCTCTCCCTCTCTGTCTCCCTTTTCCTTTCTCCCTATCTCTCTTTCACTCTCTTTCTCTATCTATGTCTTTTACTCCTCTATCCATCTTTCTCTCTCTCTCTCTCTCTCTTTTTGTCTCTCTCTGTCTCTCTATTCCTCTCTCCCCCCTCTCTCTCTCTTTCTCTCTCTCTCTATCTCTCTTCCTCTCATCTCTGTACTCCCTCTCCCCTCTCTCTGCCTCTCTCTCTTTCTTCCTCCCTCTCCATCTATCTCTCTCTCTGCCTCTCTTTCCCCCCCTCTCTTCTCTCTGCTCTCTCTACCCTCTCTGATTCCTTCCTCTCTCTACTCTTATTTCCTCTCTCTCTGATCTTTCTCTCCCTCCTCCCTCTTTTCTCTATCAGATCTATGCACTCTCTCTCCTCCCATCTACTTTCCCTACCTCCTTTCCTTACTGCTTTCTTCCTTCTCTCCACCCTAGTCTCTCCCCCCTCTCTCTCCTTAGCTCCATCTTTCTATCATTTTCTCTCTCCCACTCCTTCCATTTCTCTCTCTCTCTCTCTCTCTCTCTCTCTCTTATCTCCCTCACTTTCTCTAAATCCCTCTCTCTCTTTATCTCTCTCTCTCTCTCTCTCTCCCTCTCCCTACTTCTCTCTACCCTCTCTCTCTGAGTGTCTCTTTCTCTCTCTCTCTCTCCACCTGCCTCTTCCTTAGTATCTACCTCCCTTTCTCTCTATCTCCATCTCACCTCCTTACTCTCTCTCTCTCTCTCACTTCCTCTCTAATTGTCTCTCCCTCCTCTCTCTCTCCCATTCTTTCTCTACTCTCTCTCTTCCCCCATCTCTCTCTCTCTTTCTCTCTCCTCTCCCTATCTCTTTCTTTCTCTCTCACTCTCTCCCTCTCTCACTCTGTTCTCTGCTCCCTCTCTCTCTATGCTCTCTTTGCTACCACTTTCCAGTCTCTGTGCTCTCATTGCTTTCTCTCTCTCTCTCCACTTTGTCTCTCTCTGCTTTCCTTCTCTACTCCCTCTTTGCCCTATCTGCACTCTCTTCCCCTCCTCTCTCCTTATCTCTCTCTTTCTCTCTCTCTCTCTCTCTCTCTCTCTTTGTCCTCTCCCTACTGCCTCCACTTTATCTTCCCTCCCTACCCCCTCTAGTCCAACCTTATCCTTCCTCGTTGCTCTACTTTCTCTCCTTTCCCCACTTTTCCTACTCTTTTTGCTCTCTTCCCTCTCATCTCTCTTCTCCTTCTTTCTTGCTCTTCTCTGCTTTCTTCTCTCTCTGCTTTTCCTCTCTACTCTCTCCCTCCCTATCTCCTCTCTCTCTACCTCTCTCTGGCTCTCCATCTCTCCCTCTCTATTTGTCTTTATTTCTCTCACTCTTTCCCTCTCTTTCTCTCTCTCTATCTATCTTTCTCTCTCCATCTCACTCTCTTTCCCTCTCTCTCTCTCACTCTCTCTTTGTCTCTCTCTTCTTCTCTCTCTCCCATTCCCTCCCTTTCTCTCCCTCCCACTCCTCTCTGAATCTCTCTCTCTCTCTCTCCTTCTCTCTCTCTCTCTGTTTCCTCTCTGTCTTTCTCTCTCTCTTCTTGCTCCCACTACTCTCTCTCTCTCTTCGCTCTCTTTGCTCCCTTTTTCTCTTCACTCTCTCTACTCTTGCTCTTCACACTCTCTACTCTCTTCTCTCTACTCTCTCTCTGTGCCCTCTTTAGTCGCTCTCTCTCGTTTCTCTCTCTCTACTCCTACTCTCCCCTCTCTCTCCCTCTCTCTTTCATATCTCTTTTTCTCTTTCTCTGTCTCAATCTAAATCTCAATCTCTCCCTCTCTCATTCTCTCTGACTTTATCTCCTCTCTCTCTTCTCTTTCTCTCTCTCCCCCTTTCGCAATCTCCTTTTCCTCTCTTGCTTGCTTTCTCTTTTTTTCCTCCCCTCCGCTTTCCCTCCCACCCTCCCTTCTGTCATCTAACAATACACTTCCCTCTTGCCTATATTTCTCGTTGCTGGTTTCCCTCCCTCCTTTCTCTTCTCTTTGTATTTCCTTCCTCCTTCATTTTCTCTACCCCACTTCCTTCTTTTCCCTTATCTTCTCTATACTTTCCTTCTACTTGTTCTCCCTCGTACGGTGCCCTTTCTCATACTCTCCTTATTTTCCCCATTTCAACCTACTTTTCCGACCTGTCAATTCTCTCTCATGTCTTCTTGTCTTTCTCCTTGGTCCTTGGGCCTCGTGGGTGCACTTTGCCTTATCGATCGCCGGGTCTTTGGATTCGCCATGCCTTCAATTTCTCCGGACAACGTCTCTGCCTCACAGTGAGCTTGTTCGTTTTTCTTCCTCCCTGAGTTTTCTTTTTACTCTTTTGTTAATTTTTCTCCTTTCCTCCTCTTTCTTTCTTTTCGCTATCCTCTTTCTCCTTCCTTGTCAGTGGCCTATATCCACTGTTTCTATGCCTTGTGTTTGCCCTCTGTTAACCTCGTGTGCGCTCCTTTGCCGACTTGTGTCTGTATCATTCTTCTTATTGCCTTGTCCTCCTCCCTTTTTGTCTCCTCTCGTCTTCCCCCCACCGCTATTGTCCTTCCCCCCACTGTTGTTTCCTCCGTTGCCTCCCTCACTGCTTCCATTGTTGCTCCATGTGTGCCTTGTGTGCGTTCCTTGCCTTGCACGTGTTTTTTGTCCCTTTGTGCGCGTGCTTGCTCTTGCCTCCGTTCCCTCTTCCCCTCTCTCTTCTGCCTCCCCGTCTCCTTTTGTTCTTATGTTTCGCCTCATTGTTTCCCATCTCCCTCTCCTCTCGCCTTGCCTCTAGTCCTCTTCTCACCCCTTCTTCCCCTCTCTGGTGTTGTTTCCCTTGCTTCCCTCCTCTCTCCTGGTATCCCTTTTTGCATTTCTTCCCTCTCCCTTCTCTCCCTCCTCTCCCTCCCTCTCCTTCTGCCTCCCCTTATTCCCCTCCTTTGTCCCACCTCTCCTCGTGCCCTCTCCTCCTCTCCTCTCCCCTTCCCTGTCCCTACTTCCCCCCATTCTCCTCTCCTCCTTTAATGTCTTGTCTTCTCTTCCCCGCTCATATCCATCTCCTCCCCTCCCTCCTATCTCTCTCTCTTTCTCTCTTTGTCTCTCTCTCTCTCTCACTCTCTCTTCCCTAATATTGCTCTCTCCCATTTCTTCCCTCCTTCCTCTTTCCTTCGGCCTTGTATCCACTTCCTCTCCCTCTTTCTCCTCTCCCGCATCGGCTTCCCTTGCATATGGCTTGTTGCTCATCCAACTTCATTAAATCCATCGACATTGGCTCAATTTCTGACCATCGGCCCCTTGCATTGGGCTACTCCCCTCTCTTCCTTGGCCTCTCCCCCTGTCCCCCCTTATGTCAGTCCTTTGCTGATACGTAATGCTACTCCGCCCGCTTTCGTCCCCTCCTGCCCTTGGGCGGCCCCCCGTTTGGTGTCTTTCAACCTGGGTTGCCCGCCGCTGCCACCTGCTCCCCCTCTCCTCACCTACCCTCCTTTTGGCTCCGCACCTCTCCCACCATTCCACCCCTCCCCTTTTCTACCCTCTCTCTTCTCCTCCTTTCTCTGCCCTCCTTCTTCTTCACCTTCCTTTCTCTCTCTCTCTCTCTCACTCTCACTCTCTTTATCCTTCTCTCCTTCTCGCTCTCCCTCTCTCTATTTCCCCCTTGCCTCCCTATTCTTGGGCCTTCCCCCTTCCCCCTCTCTTTCGGCTCTCCCCATCCTGTTTCCCTTCCCCTCCTCTCTACGTCTACCTGCCACCCTCTTCATTTCTCTCCCAATCTCTCTATCTTTCTCTCTCTCTCTTCCCTCTTACTCCCTTCCCCTCTCCCCCCAACCCTTTCTCGCTCCCTCTCTCCACACTCTCTGCCTCCTCTCTTGCTCTCCACACTCTGTGCCACCTCCTTCCTCCTTTATGCTATCTTCCACCTCTTGGCCTTCTTTCGTATTCTCTCCCCTTCCCTCTCCTCGTCGCTACATAGCTCTTCCCTCCACCATTCTCCATCCCCCATCTTCATCTCCCTCTTTCTTTCTCCCTCCGTCTCCCTTCCCTCCCTGTCACACTTCTTCCTTCTGGCTCTCTCTCCCTTCCCTTCTTCCTTTGCATTTTCCTGGCCCCTCCCACTAGCATCCTTGTGCTCCTTCTTTGATACTCTCTTTGTCCTCCTTTGCTCTTATGACCTCCTTCCCTGTTCCTCTCCTCCTCTCTTACCTTTAATCCCTCCTCTCCTTACTTTTACACCATGTCATACCCCCTTCCTCGTGTCTCCTTTTTCTTCCCCATGCTGCTCTTGTTTGCCTTCTTGTGATGCTCCTTCACTTTTCACAAGTTCCTTTCCACCGGTAGGTTGTGTGTTGGGGCCGTTCTTCTATTTGTCGCTTGTCATATTCTCTTGTGCCCCCTCTTGCTGCTCCCTCCTTCCCCTCCCTCCTTTAATACACTCCCCTAAATACACACCTGTCACCATGGTTCACCCTTCCCCTTCGCTACGCGCATGTTCCTCCTGTAGTCATTTTTTTTGCGTCTCTTGCCCATCGGGCTATGCCTAACAGCGTCATGGAGGATCTCGGTCTCCCTGGCGTAATAGGTGCTGTATTTGCTGTCTATGCAGCCCACGAGCGGGCATCCCATGTGGACGTCATCTTTCACGATGTAAGCCCTCTTGCATCTGTCGATTCCAGCCTCATTGACTCTGTCGTCCTCTCCCCTTGTTCTATTGTTACAGCCGCCGATAGCACGATTCAAACGGTGCTCATTGCCCTCCCTTTGCCTCCCCTTAGCCACCCACTCCTCGCCTGACCTCTTCAGTTCCCCTTATCAGCAGCCATCCTTGATGTCCTCACATTCTGTCCCTCCGACATTCCCCCTACCGTCCCCCCAGTCCGCCTTGTCAGCATTGACGACACTAACGTTGGTAGTCCTGGCACTTCTCATGATCTTCTGCGCGGTGTCCTTGCCCTCGGTAGTGTCAACGTTGTTGACGGTGTTGTCGCCTCCTACGATGTCGTTGCTACTAGAGGTGTCGTTGCCCCCAGTAGTGTCGTTGCCCTTGATGGTGATATCTCCCCCAATTGTGGTGTCACCCCCAGTGGTACCGTCGCCCCCGGCAGTGTCGTCGCTGCTCGTGTTGCCGTCGGTTCTAGTAGGGCCGTCGCCCCCGGCGGTGCCATTGCCATCGGCGATGCCATCGCCCCCGGCAAAGCCATCGCCCCCAGTGCTGTTGTTGCTCTCGGCGGTACCATCACTCCTGGAAGTGCCATTGCCCCTAGTGAAGCCGTCGCCCTCGGTGGTGCCGTCGCCCCCGGTGGTACCATCGTCGTTCGCAACGCTTATCCTGTAAGTGGTTCCATCCCGCATGGTGGCACCATCAAGGCCGGTGGTGTATTTCTGATCGGTGGCGCTCTCCCTATTGGCGCCCCTGTCACTGGTGACCCGGTCGCTGCCCTTGCCCGCACAAAGGCTCGCCTTGATACTATGACACTCACGGTCATTCAGATAGCCTGACTTGGTCTCCATCCCCCTCTCGCTACATCGGTACTGTTGACTCTTGCTACTGGGCACATCTCAAGCACCCCGTTCTCCGATTGGTCCCCTTGCTTCATGTCTTGGACCCACATGCACGGCCTCTGGAAGCAGTATGAACCCTCTCCATGCCTTGACCTTGCTCACCCTAATCGTAGTGCCCTTGCCTTCCACCCCCTCTACTCCGTTGCCTCTTCTATGGCTCTTTGCTAGCTTAATCGGCTCGCACCAATGGCCACCCTTCCCCCTCGCCCTCATGAGGTATGAATTACCCTTCTTGCTCTTTAATCTTCTGCCTCCTTCCACAATGCTACCTCTCTCATCGTCGATCTTCGGGCTCTCCGCTGCCGTCGTGACGAGTCCTTGTGTGCCTACTTAGGTCGCGTTGAGCTTCTATAGAGCGAGCTTCTCACTATAGGTGCCCCTTTGACAAATTAGGCTTTTGTCACATACGTTGTTGCTAGTCTTGGACCCGCCTTCTCCAGAGCCGTCACTTTCTCTCCCCTCATGCCTACCCTCTAGGTTGCGTATAAGACTCCTAAGGCAATTTGGCTGGTGCTACTAGACGGGCTCCGCTCCTTTGAGGCGGTATCACAGCATACAGTCCCTCTAGTTGAGCCCAACCTCTCCGATGCCCTTCTCGGCCTCCTCCCGTCCCCGGCGGCTCATGCCCTTGTTGTTTATGCTCTGCTTGGTGGTGGTGGTGTTTGCGGTGGTGTTGGTGGTTCTCCTCCACCCATGTGTTGGAACTACGAGGTTCTGGGTCATCGTCATGATGCGTGCCCACTTCCCCCAGTCCCTGATCTTCGTGAGCACATTATTCGTCAGCGTTTCCTCCTCCGTGATTGTGCCTATATAGCCCTTGGTAGTCCCTCAACTGAACGGTCCCCGACACTCCTCTGGCCGGCGTCCCCCGACCGTTTAGCACCAGTACTTGTGTCCCCACCTCCCCTTACGGAGGATGTAATCAACGTCACATCCGTTGTGTCCTGGCTGAGGGTGTACTTGGTGCCCTACCGCCCGCTGGTACGTCTCCATTGTTTGATCTTCTTGCTGCCCCTGCCTTTGGTCTTGCTTCTCCTAGCATTCCCTTGCCCACTCCTTGTCCGTCTCCCCTCTCTCCTTGCATGATTGCATATTTTTCCTCTGTGGTACCACGCGTGTTACGGCCCCATCTTGGGTGGTCGACGGTGCCGCAACCGATTACGTGTGTCCCGTTCACGAGCCGTTTACAGACTTAGTCCGGTTTTTGTGATTAATTCATTCTATACTGGTGATGGTGCCCCCTCCTTGTTCTTGGTGTTGGCAGTGTCTGCCTCACCCCTTTAAGCTCCCTCTCCTTTTCCTCCGTCCTCTACGTTTCGCATCTTGAATTTCCCTTTTGTCTGTTTCGAGTTTCGATGTGTGCGTATTTTCCACCACCTACGCCCTAAGTCTCGCGGTCATCACTGATCTTGCTAGTTGTAGCGTTGTACTCCATGGTCATCGATCCCCAGGCGAGGGTCTGCATTAGGTTCTGGGTCCGCACTTCATTTCTATGCCCGCGGCTGATGCGATTGCTCTTGTTTCTCTTTCTCACTTTGCTCACTCCCACCTCCTTCATTGTCATCTTTGTCATGTTCATTCCCATGCTGTGGCCTCTCTCCTCCGCACTCTTTCCACTGATGGTCTGTCTGATCCATTGTTACAAGCCCCTTGTGCTACCGATGCCACCTTTTGTGTTGTCGGCAAGATGCATCGCCTTCATTTTCCTTCCTCCCCTATTTGCGTGTCTGCTCCCATGGAGCTCGTGCATGCTGACATACCTGGTCCTCTCCATGATGATTCTGTCGTTGAGCACACCTTATATGTCCTTGGTTTGATCATTAACTACTCTTGCTTCACATGGTTTTTCTTTCTTCAGGCAAAGAGCGATGTTGCCCAGACCATCCAGTTGTGGTATGCTTCTGCACAAAGACAAAGTCGTCACCAGTTGTTATGCTTTTTGTCTGACCATGATGGCGTGTTTTTTGGTGACACAGCATTGTTCTTTGATCATGAGAGCATGGTTCATGAGCTTTGTGCCCCCTATTCCCCACAGCAGAATGGAGTCGTTGAGCGCCGGAATCGCACACTCATTGGGGGCGTTCGCACGATGATGGCTGAGGTTGGTTTCCTTGATCGGAGCCATAATTTGTGGTATGAGGCGGCTCGTTATTCCACATGGGTTTTGAACCAGATCCCACATGGCCCTCTCGCCCTCAACACTACACCATTCTCGCTTTTCATTGGCTGCCGTGCCGACCTTAGTCAGGCAATGGTGTGGGGCACCATGGCCACAGTCTACCTTGCTCTCTTTTCTTGGTATTGCAAGCTCGATTCACGTGGCCACCTCTACGTCACTCTTGGGATTGCCGCTTATTCTTGTGCACAAAGGTTTTGGGACCTGGTCGCCCACCGCCTCATCAAGTGTTGTCACACACGCTTCTTTGAGCAGATGACTTACGGCGCCTTCTGTGCACACCACTGTCTCTCTCCTCCGACCTCTGTCACGGCCTACACTTTCAATGGTCTTTTGGTTGCTGGTTCCCCCTCCCTTGTTTTGCCTCCATTTATTCCCCCCTCTTTGTCTCCTCCACACTTGGCCACCTCCGCTCCTTCTCCTCCCTCCGTGACACCATCGTCCGCCTTGTTGTCGACTATTTATCCCCTCCCACCCGTTCCCACTTCCCTCCAACCCTGTTCGTCTACCCTACCACTACGTACTGTGGCTTCTTCCCTTCCTCTTTCGTGCATCCCCGCCTCCACGGGTGTTTCCCCTCTCATCTCCATCTCCCCTCCTCCCACCCATGGTACTTCGTCCCCTGCCTCACCTCCCGTCCCACCTCCCCCATTTTCGCTTGCTCTGTCTCCCACACCTCCCTCTCCTCCTCCCCCTTTCTTGCCCCCCTCATACCGCCGCAGCATTCTGCCATCTCTCTCTCCCCTCCCTCCCCCATTGTAATCCTTTGTGTTGTCTCCTACCTCCTTGCAAGGCTTCCCCCCCTCCCCTCCCCAAGTCCCCCCTGCTTTGACCGTGGCCCAGGCACTAGGTTCTCAGCGTGCTTCTTCCCCCCCGTGCCGCATAGATCCTGTCTTCATTTGTATTGAGGATATCCTAGAGGAAGTCCCTCTACGGACGTCCTCCCTTGTCAATCTCNTTCTGCCATCTCTCTCTCCCCTCCCTCCCCCATTGTAATCCTTTGTGTTGTCTCCTACCTCCTTGCAAGGCTTCCCCCCCTCCCCTCCCCAAGTCCCCCCTGCTTTGACCGTGGCCCAGGCACTAGGTTCTCAGCGTGCTTCTTCCCCCCCGTGCCGCATAGATCCTGTCTTCATTTGTATTGAGGATATCCTAGAGGAAGTCCCTCTACGGACGTCCTCCCTTGTCAATCTCACGGGTGATCTTGTCCTCGTAATTGTCTCACCGCACCCTCCATCCTCGTCCCTTGTGTCCTTGCCCCCTGCCGCTTTCTTCACCCATGCCTCGGCCCTCCTTCCTCTTGTTGATGTCCTATCTTGATGGTCTCTCTCTCTCCTTCCTCCCTCTCCCCCTTGGTTCCCTGTGTCACCTGCTCCCCTCTCTCCTCCATTGCCTCCTCCGGCCGTTTCCCCACCGCCCATGTGTTCCCAACCCAGACTCCCTTCTTGGTGTTCCCTTTTGCCCCCATCTGTGGATGTGGAAGCATGGTACCTAGACTTGTCCTCCCATTCTTCCTCCCCCTCCATTCTCCCCTTGCACATTGTTTTCTGCCCCCCTCCCGCCTCTACGTCTCCACTTCCTTGTTCAGTCTTGGACATTCCCCCTCCCTACTTCCCTATTTCTTCCTGCATCCGCTCTCGCACCGCTCACGCACTTACCTGCACTTATGTCCCTCTCACCACTGCCCCCTTGCCTCCCTCCTCATCCCCTATTGCACCTCCCGATCCGATCCTTTCTCCCTTGGCCTCTCCCACATCACTAGTCCCTTAGTTTTCCCCTCCCTGTCCATCTCGGGTCTCCTTTGTGCCTCCTCCTAGTCTTCCCTCCATCTCACCTCCTCCCGCCTCTCCTTCGCTCCCTTGTGCGTTTCCTGCCGTTGTGTCATCACCTCTTTCTCCCTTACTTTCCACTGTTGTTCCTCTGCCTTCCTCCTGGTCTGCCGCTCCTCCACCTTCCCCTCCTTTTCTCTCTTCATCTTTCCCCCATATTTGGCAATATATTCTCTCCCCCTTCCCTTTTGACCTTTGCCCTCCTCTTTTGTTGTGACCCCTACGCCTCACAATCTTCTGCCTAAAACTTTCCATTCGGGTCATGCCCATGGGGGATACTTCTTTCATCTGGAGTTTTGCCATGCCCTCGATGCATGCATAGTCCATCGCTTCGTCGACGCGCTGGCGTCTACTATGCGTGCCCTTGCGGCCACATTGGCCCTGCTCGCTTCCTCCCCTCCCTCTCCCCTAGAAGATTCGGACGCCCTTACCCTTGCTGATGCTCTTGTCCATGCGAACGTTGGTGCCTGGCACGCGGCCTGTCATGTGGAGCTTACCGCTATGGATGAGGATGTTGTGCTCTAACTTGTTGACCTTCCTTCCAATCACATGAAAATATTGGCCAAGTGGGTCCTACGCAAGACGCTCACTATTTCTAGGAATAACAAGAAGTAGGTATGTGTTGCTCGTAGCATTAGGGAGGCTAAGTATATGGCTCTGGGTGGTGCTTTTGTCGAGGCGGTGTGGCTCTATCGCCTTCTCGGCAAGCACCGCCTCTCCACTCCGACAAGAACCCTTTACAGGGATAGTGAGAGTCGGTTGGCCATTGGCAGGAATGCCAGTGATCTTCATTGCCACACCAAGCACATCAACGTTGAGCACCGTTGCATACACAATGTTGTCATGGCCGGCGATGTCTCTCTCTGATTCATCTCTACTAAGTTCTAGCTTGTAGCTTTTCTCATGAAGGCTCCCCACCGGCCTACCTTCCCTTCAAGTATCACCTTTGTTGTTCTCCGTACCCTTCTCCCATTATATTGATGCCCTTCCTTTTCCCCATTGCCTCACCTGCATCATTTGGTACTCTACTCGATGACAGCTTGCATGTTGCATCGGTGTTCGTTGTCCTACTACGGGCTTCTTCCTTGTGTGTATCTGTCCTCTATAGGCTCTTCTATACTCGCTGCCCCTTGCTTACGGCCTGATGTCTCCCATCCATCTCTATCCATTCCCCTATCATGTTCCCTCTTATGCCCCGAATTTGTATCCTTTATGTGCCACTATTGTCGTGTACCTCTAGGAGTTGGTGTGTAGGCCCTTGAGTATTAAATGTGGAGATCCCCTTCCTCACTGAGTGCTTATGGGCTGCCGCATTTGATAGTGTGGCGCTCTTGGTGGATTGCTGTGATTGAGTGCCAATGGATGGGTACTTCTGGATGGGTGCTCATGGATGGGTGCTCTTGGTAGTGTGCTTCGGTCGTGTATTTTTGGTGAGGTGCTCCTAGATGGTTGCTTTTGGACGGGTGATTTTGGATGGGTGCTCCTGGATGGGTGCTTTAGGATGAGTGCTTCTAACAAGGTCCTTTGGCTTTGTGCTTTGGGAGGGGTTCTTTAGTCGGGATTCCTCCGCTGGCATCCTGTGCTATTGTCTATGTAGCACCAGGCTCTAGATCTCTGATGCCCGTGCAAAGGCTCTACCTAGTGGTCCTACCGGTGGCTTCTAGTGGTCCTTCGAGATTTCTGGTGTGCTGTTGAAGCTTGCTGCTTTTTGGCATCCACCCTCGCTTGCGCTATCGTGTTAAAATAGCAAACATTTGATGTTTCGTGTGTTAGTAGACCTAGTTTAGTCCAAGAATTACTATGTGTGATACCTTCCTTCTAAGGTGTACGTTTCCTTACATTGTGCACTTTCAAGAAATGCTCAACTTTTGCTCAATTGAATTTTCCCTGACTTTGCATGTGCCTCGCGTGGTTCACCACGCGATGTGGAAAACCACGTCGGGATTGAGGTGCAACCTGATAGGGGTCACAATTTTTCTTGCCTTGATCCGCAATCGCCCTCTGGCCTCGATTGCCCCCTCACAACTCTTTAAAGCCTCGCCTATCACAGCTCTCGAGAGCTCTCAACCCCCGCAGTGACTAAGTGTCGCACTTTCCCCCTCCTCAACCCGAGATCCCTTGCTCCCGGGTCTCTCTATCCATTCACCCCTCTCCCTCTCTCCCCCTCTAAGGCCTATACGACCTTGTTCAACACCTATAGCACTAGCTGTTTGCACGTGGCCAGCCAAAGAAGTTGGAGGTAATCCTCCAAGTGTAAAAAATATGTGCTCTCTTACCTCGATTCTTGTTCCAGAAGGCATCTGGATAATCCAAGGAGATGTCGAGAACATCTCACGCAATAAAGAACAAATAAACGGTCCAACGGTTCTCTACAAGTCATTGCCGACCAAGTGATGAAGAGTCACTCGCGTTCGGCTAGCGAAGAAGCCATTGCTTTAAGCTTTTTTCTGTTCCGTTGTATATATGGGGGATGTTCATTCCCTCCAAATTTTAACCAGAACAAATCTGCTCATCATGTTCGCCTTTGGTTTCACGGCTTCGCCGTTGTATCCTCGCTCTGCTCGCTCCTCACCCACATGACCTTTGCCAACCACTCCTAGCTTCCAGCTCATCGCTTTGTCGCTCTCGCTCCTTCGCTCAGCATTCATGAACACATCACGTGTCTGTCCCTCATTTTCTCTCAGTAACTCCTATCTACCTCTCCTTTTCAGTGTCTCACCTCTCCGCATGGTTTCGTGACTTCTTCCATGAAGTGCTCATGTCTCAGTGACTTGAGGACACACTCGTGCATGTTCCATTGCTTCTGCCTACTTTTGATATTGCCGTCCCCACTCATTACATATCTCTGACACCAAGCCCATTCACTTATCTGTTAGGACTGAACATTACGCAAATATGGCATCCATCATAAGTTGTGTGACTAGCAATTCTTCAAGGTTTGATACAAAGAACATTAGGAGAATCAGGCCTGTGCTTTCGTATGTCTTAATCCAGTCGCATGACCTCGTCTCGGTCCTAAACATCCGTGAAAGAATCTTGTCGTCCTTGCACCGTCCGTGACGACATCTGTGTCGAATGGCCGCATTGGGCAATCCATTGAGGGCCTGTCCACAGACACATCAATCAACAAGAAGAACCCTAGCAAACGATAGTGGGTTGTACTTTCCGACGATTATGATAGGGACCTCGACCCCACCAACGAAGCGCTTCCATTGGCCGACGGTGACGCGAGACAAGAAGACAATGAAGACCCACATGTTGCCTTCATTGAAAGCATCAATGAAACCATCGTGGTTGATGTTACGGTCAAGAACCTTGCTGCAAGTAAGCCAAGAAGTAGTTTGTGGCACCCATCATGGGTGAGCTTGATGATTATGACGGAGAAGACGTAGTCTTGCACGAGTAAGATGGCACCAAAGCAGGGTGCGCCATGCGAGTTGTGCATGGCTTGTCTTCGTTGCCCTCGTTTACAGCTGTTTGGTTGAAGCGAGGGGCATAAATTGATTAAATTGGCCTAGGCCATGTACTAATGATCCATGCGGTTGTTCAACAGCACAACGAGTCCATCGATCATGCCATGAACTTTCTTAAGTGTACATACTACATGCCAAGCACGCCATCCGTTTACCACAAGCTGGTGTAGAACAACATTAATGGATGGTACAAACCATGCCTTCCAGTGCTAATGCCACACTATGCATGCACACTGGTTGGGTAGCCAAAGCAAGTACCTTTGTATTGTGCCCCATAAGTCTAGGGAAGTCGAGGCTGCAAAGGCTTCTTTGTTGACCATCCGGCACCGAAGGGGAATGTTTTGTGGGCCTTAGAGTCCATGCACAAGAAGGGTGTTCCACTCAATAGCGTGACCATAAAAGACATGTGCATGTGATCATGCGAGAGCACGACGTGGATGAGTAATGTGGCCGATTGACGGCTGAGTTGTTTAGCCGTAGATGATTTCGTAAGTTTGTGAGCGTGGAGCTCAAAAAGTCATGGCGATGCTGCACCACCGTATCATAGAAGCTGTCAACTGGTTGTTAGATGCGCTCAATCACTATTGTCGGTCAGCTTAACATTGGACATAACAAGATTTCTCTATACATGGTCATCAACGTCGACCACACTGGCATCCATCTTGTCCATACCCTCGGTACATGTACAAATCTAAGGGTCGTGACAATGTCAAGGTGTGTGATGATGAGGAGGAGGGACAGACTTGCCTTGTCACATGCGTCGCTTAAGGTGGCGTCCTACCATTCTAGGTTATGTGGACATGCAAAACAAGTGCATGTCACCCGTAGGGGGTTGAACACTAACATATCGCACAAGACATCTGAGTGGCACTTTACCCACATCACCAACCACACGGCGAGTGTGGAGACCACTTAGAAGTGGTTCGACATGGTTTTCGAGCCATACTTTATGCGAAAGTGCATGGAGTATGGCCTTGATCACAGGGCAAACATGTTTCTCCTAGTGATAGATGCATGGTGCCCTTAGGCATCTAGTTCTTTTCACGCATGGGTTACGTGCAAGATTACCTTGGGTGCAATGTCTGTAAATCATGGTAGGATGCACATCGAAACTGATTTCATGCAACATCGGCTTGTAGAAACCGTTCAAGGGTGCAGTTACCAACGGCTACCCATCATGGGTCGGGGACCAACTGAGAGACAAGGACAACGTGAACCTACGCATGCGGCACATAAAGGATTCCGCGGTTGGATGGATGTTTCAGGGCTCAGGGCATCCGCAAAGGAATCTGTAGATAGTGGTAAAATCATAGCACCACAATGAATGGGGTCTATGTTTTGATCTTGACTTTCAACGTGTCGCCTCCAAGGACATCCTCACTTAAATGATAGATTCAGACCAATGGGTTACGAGGAGGAAGATGTTATGGAGTTTCTTGTCCATGTATAATTCACGGCATAGAGGAAGTGTCCATTCCTCTCTTTCACTCTCACTCTCTCTCCCCCCATGTCTTGCTAATGTACACAATCTCCTTGTCCAACTTGCTTACTCTTACTTTGCCTTACGTTTTAATCAACACGAGCTATGTGCAACAGGTTCTCAACAAATTCATGGAACACCACAATCTAGAACATGAAAATTGTACCTAGAATTGAATGATTATATGGAGTACGACAATCCACAAAAACGTTGCATGCACACACAAATACTTGAATTCGTGTATAACAAGTTTTTCTTCCTTGAATTCATGTTTCATAGGGTATGTCATAGAAATATCACCAATGTTAGAGGTTATTTTTACTTAAAACTGTTTTTGACAACTACATGAAGTATTGTTGTTCTAGGATTGCATTATCTCACATTCCTACTAGTGAATTGATTCATCCTCTATGGAGGTCTTTGAAAGTAAAGAACACTTCAATATCATTGTTCGGATTGAATTAAATGTTCAGGTGTTAATTCCTTCCTTTGTTTGAAAATTCTTTGTAGCAAAGAAAAGGCGGATTACATTCCTTTCTTTGCATTCTTTTACAAGTTTTTCAGTAAGTATAACCATTAGATGGTCAATCTTATAAACCCCATTCTTAAACGATAAAAAATAGAAGATGACCATATTTGTACACCCGTTAGCATAGAATACCTTTCATTGGATATTAGTTTTGCTCTTTGTTACATATTGAGGACTTTCATTCCCTTCACAATCTTACGCGAACTCCATTTTTCCGAATTGTTTTTGGTTCCAAGTCCTTTGTCATGGTTTCCTTGCTTTGCCATTCCTTCTCTTCTTTTATAGTCTGTTCAATTTGTCCACAAATATTTGGATTTTTTCACGTGTCACTTTAATCCTTGCCCAGCTCTATCTTGTGATGTCGTGTGCTCCAAGGATTTCTTACCTGCTTTGCACTTTGGAATTTTACATGACAACTTCAAATTACCTTAAGCCTTTTGAAGCTAACGAACAAGTTTACTTTTCCTCTTTCTACTTGCATTGTTTTAGGACTCCTTTATATTTTCCACTCAAATCGTATCTCCTGAATTGTTTGAGGACATGATTCTTTTAACCTTAGAGAAGATATGCACATTTTATTATTTGTTGTTGCATTTACAATAAGTTATTATTTGTGCCATTTTTACTTCTTACTACCATGTTTAAAATGACATCTATACTTTCTACAATAGAATCTCACTTTTTTGATCTCCCCACAGTTGCATGCATTATTGTTTTTACATTAGATATTATGTTTCTTTAGATTAGAAGGTCCCTACTTTTATTCTGTTCTAACCTCTCCTTTTAGACCTTGTGGCTAGGTAGGTCCTGCACCATGGTCTCCAAATATGTAAATTTCACCCAGCTGAAGATAAACCAACGTGTGCTATTTAAATGCTATGTGAACATGTCACAAGGGGAAAGTAGAAATATAATATATAAAAGATGAAATTTTAGGTAGAACTACGTCTAAGAAAATGATAAAAACATCACAACCATTACAAATGTAGCTTGTAATGATTGATTTACTATCTAGTATCCTTTAAGCGATGATAATTGGAGCATTTACAATTTTTGTCCAAAATGCACTTACAAAAAGTTTTCCTCCTTTTTTATACACAGAGAAAATGTCTATTCTCTTCTGATTAAAACATATTTTTTCCATTCATTCTGTTTTTCTCTGGTTCCATAGCTCTCGCCATCATGTCTTCTCACTGTCCTAAACGTTTTGCTCATAAATTGAAAATAATCTAGTATATTTGTTTAATGCTTCAAACGAAGATCATTGGAATTTATGTGATTTAGGATTCTTGTCATTTCTAAATGGGAAACAAGTTGGTGGAGGAAGGAAGAATTACATGAATTTAATTTCAAAATATTCTCTAATGGAAATTGAAGATTTGTTTGTGTATTTTGATTTTACAATTGTTAGATATAAATATTCTTTTAAAATATTGCATTGGGGTAGTAAAAGTCAATTATTATCCATAGAAAATTTATCCTCATGTATACAATTTTGATGTTTTCTGTCCAATTGTTTCTGGTAGAACATGGTACCATCCACGTATATGTTTTACTCATGATGACATAAAAGTTCAATCGTTTGGCACTTCAAGTAACCACTGAATGCAAAAACACTTTGAAAATTCTTGTTGTGTTTATTCTAAACATGGTCGTTGCCATTGATCTATTTTAGGATGGCCATTTCCTTCATGTTTGAATGTTAAAATAACATTTTTATTCTCACATATTTATTAACAAATGGAAAAAAAAATCCACCCAAATCTAGCGTGCTAACATCTTCACTGAATCTGTTGCCTTATTCAAACTCATTATGTTTGCATGTGTTTTTAGTTTGATTCTTAAAAATTCTTAGGTTGAGAGGGAACCTTCTTCTTCACAGCTTAGTGCGATATCAGAGGAGGCTGACTTGTAATAAATCATCAATCCCTGACAGAGACTCGGGTGTGCTTTTCGAAAGAAAACGCTTCTGATATTTTGTGAGTCAATTCGGGGAAAATGGTAAAACCGAAAAAGTGAATGGTAGGATGCAACATATCGAAATAAACAAGCTGGACGGATGAACCTCTTAGTAACAATAAGGGGCCTGTTTCTCCTGTTTATATGTTTCCGTCTTGAGGCTCAGATCATTCCCATTTCACCTTCAAACCCCCCTTTTCCCCACTCCCTCACTCCCCCCG
>SZWC01015313.1:7994-26539 GCA_023375785.1 Penium margaritaceum | reverse complement strand
CGATGCGATACGATACGATACGATACGATACGATACGATATGATATGATATGATATGATATGATATGATATGATATGATATGATATGATATGATATGATATGATATGATATGATATGATATGATATGATATGATATGATATGATCTGATATGATATTATATGATATGATATGATATGATATGATATGGTATGGTATGATATGATATGATATGATATGATATGATATGATATGATATGATATGATATGATATGATATGATATGATATGATATGATATGATATGATATGATATGATATAATATGAAAATATATAATATGATATGATGTGAAATGATTGGCTCTAACATGATATGATATGAAATGATGTGAAAGAAAATTTTAATGATTTGATTTATCATATCATTTGATACAATATGGTATGATAGTTTATGACATGATACAACAACATATAACATGATGCCATATTATACAACATGAAACAATACAATCTGATAGATATGATTGGACATATGCAGACATGATGTGATGCTATTTAATGTGATATAATATGATACAATAAAAGATGACAGATTACAAAAAGATTTAGAAAGGTAAAATCTAATGTAATATGATAAAATATATTGTGATGCGATATTACACAATACAATGTGATATCTTATTGTATGATGTGATAGGATGCAATATGACATGGTAAAACTTGAGACAACATGATAGAACTGGATATAGATATTATAAAATGATATGGCATAATATGATGTTCAGTTTCATGACATGATGTATAGTTGAATTTATTTTAAGATTGGTATGATATCATAATAACCTTCAATTGAATTAAAATCTTATATGGTAGAAATAGTGTTTAGTTACTAGTTTTTGATATTAAAATGCATCAAAAGCTAGATGCATTTAGAAAATTATGAGAAAGATGAAGCTTCCTCATTTTGTTTTACAATGGAAATAATTTCGAATTCATCATTATTTTATGTTTGATAAAGTTTTGGATACTTGTATTGTAAGTATGACTTTGTGATTGGCTTCACATATAAATGAAAGACAGAAATGTTGTATTTGTTTCAAAATGAAGAGATTTCTATTTTTTTCCAAAGATGTATAATGAGAGATTTGAAACTTAATTTTTGAATTGAAAATTTTCATCATTAAACTTGGTTATCATTTTTTTGTGAATAAGACTAAAACATACATCAGAAATTCCATGAAAGAAAAAATTCTACTAGAAATGTTTCTTTAAATTTCTAAAATGAGGAAAAACTTCCCTTTTTCTGAATTGTGATGAAACATTCATCACAATCATTTCTCATATCATGTGGAAAAATGTCTCAATTCTCCATCTTAATCATTTTCTTTACTCAAGATTTCAATCATTTTTTAAATAGTTAATGTAGAAATCTAAAGTTTTTTCTTGTATTCGTGGTTTTATTAAGGCTTGTTTTACTAGGCCAATGAGATCATATCTAATGGATTTTGTCTTAAAAACATCACAATCTAAATCACATAAACCCTTCAATGTTCTTTGTAGTAACCTCAACGGAATGACTACAATTGTTTTCATTTATTTCAGAATGGTGGGGTTGTTTAGTGGATGGGCCACTCGTTATACGTCAAGGATACTTAAAGAGGAAGTTTTTTTATCAAGTCTAAAGTCTTGTTTATATTTCAGAATGGTCAAGAGTATAAATATGATTGTTTTGAATCTAAGTGGTGTTTTTAAACGCTGATATATTTTGACGCAAGCAATGAGAGTGATTTTCTTTGGTTTCATTCATTAGTTTGCTTGTTTTCCCGATTTTGATACAGTTTTTGTCTATTGTGAATTGGTTCATATACCAAACGGTGGATGATGGCTTCTTTGAACATGAATTTAATGTGAGGTTGCAGGTACTCCTGGAAATCATTCATGCTGCATAAACTTTACGTTTGTCTTATCACTTCAAGACCTTTAAAGTACTCAAGCCAATGTTTTACACCATTGACTTGGATTTTCAGTAGATTCTGTTTCATGAATGTTTCTAGACCCTTGTACATTCTCGTGACGACGGTACGTGTTTGTCCACTTGCAATGTAGGTTCTTGACCATATCTGGCCGCGGACTATGTTGTCTTCCCTTCTTTTGTTCCGATAATATAATTCAGGCCAAGCTGCATTGGCTTTCATTACAGATTGAAGAACCATGGGTGACGAAGTTTCCTTTGCCGGCAAATCGCTGCAGGCATGATGAAGATGCGGAAGGCAGTCGCGACACGTCGTAGGCATGTGCGGCTCATTTTGACGTTTCTGGCCGTGCCCGACAGTGGAATTTTTTGCCGGAGTTTACGTCGTGCAGGCCGTGTTTGTTCTTTGTGCTCAGACAATGGCTGCGGGTCGACTTGCATAGAATGTTCTTGTGCATCGGTTTGTTTGTTGTACAACTTGCCGTTCGATGCCAAAGAAGGAAGTTGTTTAGTCCCGCAATATGGCAATGTGTGCGTGGTCTGAATCTTACTTCGTATCCACCTGAACGCATACTTGCTATGTGGAAGGTATCGCACCGATGAGGAGGAAGGATTTGAAAAGTTTTTGATAGCCATCGAGACAGGTAGGACGTCATTTTTATGACTGGACGATAGTTTTGCCATTTATGGACTGCCTAGTCCATTGCGCACACAGGCTCTTCCTATTTATTTTTGCTTATTTCCGGTCCTGCTTCGTCTGTCTTTCGAGGTGTTTTTCTACTTCGTGTCCTAGCCTAGAGCCGAAGTTCAACTTTTTGGCTTGATTTCTGACGGTCCCGTTCATATCATTCTCCGAATCCTAAGTGTGGGGAAAGTCGATTTCCTGGTCAAAAGTACCTCCGACAATCATTCAACGGCTTTGCTGGAACGACCTAGCTGATATTCTCTATATCGTCGGACTCTTCCTGTCGCACTAGACCTCCAATTTATACCTGGTGCAAGGCAGTTTATTCATTAGAAATGCGAAGCAATACTGTCTGGCTGTTCCCGCTTAGTGAAATATTGTCGGAAACCATGAGTAAATCGCCCACCATACTAAATCGCATGAGACTATCAAAGGAGAGCAGGAATCGTTGTATGTGTGCTATTTGACAATCCTTGCTGCTACGAGAGGCGCACAATCGCATCTGGAGAGAACCGCCACAGTGCAGTCGAATCCAAGCCGATATAGATAGAAGCATCCTTGCCTGATTTTCGCACCCAGGTGAGTTCCGCACAACCCGGACAGCAGCCTACGTTGATTCACCAAGGCCTTGGTCCACACTTGCCGCAATTCGGCACGGCAAGAAATGCGGGGAAATGCGTCTGCAACAGAGATTACCGCGGATCCTGCCGCAGAGATTACCGCGGAACCTGCCGAGGACTGCCGCGGTATGTTTCCCTCCACTTTTGTATGTCGCCGCAGACGAGAAGCTTAGCTGCCTTTGCGGCAGCCGAGGTCTGCCGCAGGTCTCGGTCTCAAAGCCAACAGCCAATAGATGGCAAGCATTCTCTACACAACGGAAACATGCCGCGGCGTGTTTGCGGTGGCCGCGTCTTTCCTTCTGCGAGTCTTTCCAGCTCGCAACTGCTTCGCAACACGTTGACCCCTCGCAATTAAAATCGTCAGCTTTCCGCAAGGCGTTAACCTCTAGCAAATGAAGTCACCAAGATTCCGCAGGGCATTGACCACTCGCACGCGCGAAATCCCCGCCATCGCCATTCCTGCCGTGCTGCAATTCGGCGAGTGTGGACCAAGTCCCAAAATCGATACGGCACAAGCAAGAAACACCTGCGGTACAATGGCGGCCACATTTGCACAAAAGGGTAAACTAAAGAACTCAAGGTAATTGACTTAAATGCCTCCATTTCACGTTTCCTCACACCAGAAGCTACGAACAGATATTCTGTAAAGTATTCCAGTATTCCCTACCATTTCGTGCATGGTCTCTGTCGTTTCAAAGAAACCAGCAACCACATTTTCCATTCCTGTAAACAACTTGGGCCATGGAATAAATGGCCTTCAAAACATTTGCTTATGTATATTAAATGTTATAATGAAAAAGAAGTTTGAGGATGAATGTTCCTCATTTCTCTGCCAATGCCAAATGACCATTAATTGATTTTTATACCTAATCTGAATCAAATTTTCTACAAAAAGGCAAAAATAAGAATATTGCATTTCAATGAGATCAGTTCCACAAAGGAATTAAGCAACATAATACTGTACATTGTAGTGGGGTGTCAAAAGAAGAAGCATGTAGTGACAAATCTAGCTGCAAAAAAGAGAAAGAACTTTCAAAAACCGACTATTTGCATAAGGAAATGTAGAAAACATACAATTTGAGTGTAGTATTAGAAACCAAGTGGAATCGTTAAACAAATTTAAGGAAATTTCAATATACATGTAAAAATGGCTCAAACAGTGATATTTAAGCTCTAAACAAACATTCCATCATGAAATAATGAAATCAAGACATAATTGATATTTTTATATCATTTTTATTCATGGATAGTAGTATTTATTAATAGCGTAAAAAAAAATTCAAAGGATACAAAAAGGTAAGGAGAGCAATACAAAGTGATGGATTTTTAAGGAGATAAATAATGAACGATGAGTGATGGGAGAAAGGTAAATGAATGGATGTGTATGCAATACAAAATCCCGTGTGAAAAAGAGCAAAAATAACAGAGCAATATATATATCTATAGAGAGAGAGAGAGAGAGAGAGAGAGAGAGAGAGAGAGAGATAGATTGAGAGTGAGATAGAGAGAGATAGAGAGAGATAGAGAAGCAAGAAAATAGTGAATTAGGGGTAAACATTTATTTTTTGAAAAAAATATAGAAATTATAAACATGTAAAGAAGAGAAAATGACAAGAGATTCATTGAAAACTTTTATAGATCTCCCTCATGTAGGAGAGATGTATACATATGTTTTACACAAATTAAATGAAAAAGTGGTACATACATACGGTTAGATTTAGAATAAAGCTGATGTAAAGGGAAGCATGTGAAATGTACATTTGATGCAACTAGCAAATTGATTTTTTACCCAACGTGGCTCAATTTGAGTCATTAAACCTTCCAAAAAAAAGAAAAATAGTATGTTTTGAAAACAATACGTCATTTGGTACATGTTATTAAACTTCACAACATTAGGAATATTTCTTGAGACATGTGCATGAAAATTATCATCGTTGAATTGTTTTTTATTTAACTTGAAACATAGAAACTTAAGAGATTTCCATTCGAAAAGGGTTTAACAGTAGATTTTGGTTTGAAATTAAGTAATTTCTACAACAAATGTTCAATTACAATTTTTTTAAATACCTGTGTTTAAACCATTAAAAATATTCTCTAAAGAATAATGGTGCAAGAAAAAGGAATGAAGAAACGAACATGGCCTTTTGCACATGGTATTGAGATGTGAAGAATGAATAGAGGAATAATGGAGGCAGACATTGGTGATTCTAATGATCGAGAATTTGAAAAAATGAATGGGTAGATTCAAAATTTGCATAATGGTGCGAATTAGGGAGAGAGGGAGGGAGGACTGGACATAAGGAGATTGGGGGATGTTGGACCAGGAGGAAGTAAGAGAGAGAGGGATGGATTGATAAAGGGATAAACGAAGGGAATGAAAGTGAGGGAGAGAAGAGTAGGGGTATTTTGAACAAAGATATGAACGGTGGGATGGTACGTGGGAGGGAGGGAAGGAGGTGTTTTTCCATCGAGATAGAGAGAGAGTACTCATGGGATATGAATAGAGCAAGATGGAGAGGGAGGGAGAAGGCTCGGTATGACAGTGATAGGGAGGGGGGAATGGATGGACCAGGGAAAAAAGAATGAGAGACATGTAGGAGGAATGGAGGCATCGTTGAGGTATAGGCCGGGGAGGAAGGAAGGAAGAATGGGAAGAAGAGAGATATGAGTAGATACATTGATATGTGGACAGCGTGATGGACAAAGATAGAGGAAGAGGGGGAGGAAGAGAGAGAGGAAGAGGGATGGGGAAGAGAACGGTAAGGAGGGAGGAGGGCAAAGGTGGAAGGAACTAGGATGGACAATCTGAATTAGTGGACGAGTTTGGAAAAAAGGTGGGATGGGAGGGAGGAATGGGATTGAAAGATATAGTAGTAAATGAAGGTAAAGGTTGAATGTTAAAATGAAATATAGGTCAAAAGGTGGTGCGAGGGAGAGATAGAGGACGGAGGGATAAAGGGAAGGAAAGAGGGAGTTAGGATAGGATTGATGTAGTGGGGGAGGGAGGAAGGGATGGATAAACGGTAAATGTTTGGTTTGAGGAGGAGATGTTAATAAGAATGAAAGATATTGAGGAAAATGGAAAAAAATTAATAATAATGGGGATAATGAGATGGATTGCACTGAAATCTAAGGTAAGTAGACGTAAAATGAAGTGAAAGGGAAGGAGGGTGGAGGCGTCAAAAGGAGAAGGGAGAGGAGGGAAGTTGGGAGAAAGAGAGAAGAGGGTTAAATAAATAGAGTTGGAGATGAAGATAGAGATAGAGAGGAAGATCAAAAGGGTGGAAGATAGGCAGGGAACTAGTTAGAAGAAGATTGAGGGAGTGAGAGAAGGAGAAAGGGTGTGGAAGATAACATAGGGATGGATGAGGAACGGGCTAATGGAGGGTGGTACAGAGAATTTTTGGTAAATAAAGAGAGTGAGATCAATGAGGATGGGATAAAGACCATGTAATGAAGGGAATTTGATAAGAGAAAGGGAGGTAGGATGTTTAGGTCGAGGTACAAAGGGAGGTGTATGGCATGATTGAGAAGGAATGGTGATGGATTGACATGTTGAAGAAAAGATGGAGGAGGTACATGGAGACGGAGGGAGGGAAACATGTGAAAATGGAAGAAAGGAGAGGAGGGATGCTCAAGAGACAGAGATAGAGATAGAGGGAGGGATAGAGCAAGCAAAAGAGAGAGAGAGAGAGAGAGAGAGAGAGAGAGGGAGAGAGAGAGAGAGAGAGAGAGAGAGAGAGAGAGAGAGAGAGAGAGAGAGAGGGAGAGAGAGAGAGAAAGTGAGAAAGAGAGAGATAGA
The DNA here is from genome assembly GCA_023375785.1 of Penium margaritaceum. Lineage (NCBI taxonomy): Eukaryota > Viridiplantae > Streptophyta > Zygnematophyceae > Desmidiales > Peniaceae > Penium > Penium margaritaceum. Next base: position 19,484 of record SZWC01015313.1, on the reverse strand, counting down.
ATGGAATAGAGAGAGAGATATTGGGAGAGAATGGAAGAGAGAGAGAGAGAGAGAGAGAGAGAGAGGGAGATAGAGAGAGAGTGAGATAGAGAGAGAAAGATAAAAAGAGAGGAAGATAGAAAGAGAGAGAGAGAGATAGAGATTTAGGGGATAAAGATGTTGAATTTTGGTTGTGACATACATTGTTTTCTGGAATTTGTTAAACATTTGAATAATAGTTCTATACATGGACAAGAAAACCATGGTAAATGGCTACTCGACCCTTAAATCATGAGGCAATCCGGAAGGTCATCTCCACATAAAAGAACATGTTTCACCTATATTTTACTCTAAGATAACTTCTATTCCTTATATTTGTTTTTCTAAATGTACATTCTGAGGATATTTATTCCCTCAAAGGTAACCTCTTACAGTTTTATCCACCTTTTTGTTTATGTTTTTCAGTCTTAACAGTTGTATCTCTGTTTTATGATTCGTCTCTTGCCCAGGCTTCCCCCTCCAATCGTAGCTAGCTTAAGGAAAAATTAAGGAAGAGATGGAAAGAGGAAACATTTAGGATAAGAGAGGGATAGGGGAATAGAGAGGGACAAAAGGAAGGGGATATATTCTAAGAGGTTGAGGAAGAGGAGGTGAGAGGATGGGATAAGGTGAGAAATTGATAAGGTAGGGGGATCAAAGGAGAATGGAAGAGGGAAAGGGAAAGAAATAAATATAGGAAAGTATTATCAAAATTTTGGTTAACATGGAAGCGTGAGAGGGATCAAGGGAGAGAAAAAGGGGAGAACATGGCTATGGAATTTAGGGAAAAGAAAACCAAGAGGGGCATGAAGCGATTAAGGGAAATAGGTAGGGAGGATACCAAGACTTAGGAAATGAGGGATTGGGGAGGATGGGACCAAGGGTGAAGGGAGCACATGCAAGAGGGGTGGATAGAGGGAAGTATGGAGGAGAACGAGAGAATGAGATTATGTAAGGGCCTTATGAGAGGTTGAGAGGAGTTCGGTTTGAACTGGGGAGCCTATATATAATAGGATATTGAGGGGAAAGTTTTGGAGCAAGGGATAAATGAACAGGGTGGAATCATGGAGAGATGTCACGGAGAGGAAATGAACAAGGGGGAGGTTTAAGGGGTTGTGGATGGGATCAAGGGATATTATGGGGGAGGAAGAGAGAGAGGGAACACCGGGGACAATATAGATGAGCAATAGGAGGTTGGGATCATTTGAATGAGGGTAAGGAGCAAGAGGGGTGAGAGTAAGGTGGAGAGAGAGAGGGAGGAAATGGGATGAAAGGATAAATAAGATAGAAGGGATTGAATGAGAGAGGGGGAAAAATGGTCGCCATGTACCAAAATGTACCACAAGGAATTGGATGAAAAGCGTGCATAGGAAAGTACTAGATGCATTAGCCAGGGCTGGGTGGTGGGGGCAATGAGACACGAGGAAGGGGGGTTTGCACTAGTGTTTAGAAAGGGATGGAAGAAGCATCTCTAGGGTTTTTAGTGGCGGAAACGTTTCAAAGGTTAAGGATGGGATACATATTATTGCGTACTCCTTGGTCAAGGATTCAATGAATGAGAATGGGTGGCATTATACATCAATTGAAGTGGTAGAAGAAAGACAACTGAAAGGCACCAGGCTGGTTTGATTCGATGTTGGGAACGAGAAGATTTCACACAATTGAGACTAAGAAATAACTAGAAATTTGGATTATGGAAATAATAAAGTTGCTTCGGCTGGATGATAGGTGTTTTCAAGTCAAACATACCATTGTTTATGTGACCATGATGACGTTATTAGAACCTGGTTTCAATGATTTTGGCTATGTTTTTCACAAGAGGTTGCCCAAGTTGTCCCAAAATTATCATTAGTTTACATTTTATGGACGTAGTTTTTTTATTTTATAATTTCTTAGTTCTTTTATTCATGTAACAAGGTCGAACGTTGTGTCTTAAGAAGGTCTATAAAATGACTATATGAATTAAAAAATTAAGATTTATTTTGAATCTACAGGCAATTTATGTAGCATTGTATTTAAAAGAAGAAAATGAAAAGGTTATCATTCATCTATGGTTCAATATTAATGAAGTCAAGAGTGTAGATGGAGACGAATATTTAGTTCTTTAAATACAAATGGGGTAAAGGTGTTTGAAACCGATTTGCTTGAACTTGTAACTTTCATGATGATTTTTAAAATATAAAGTTAAAGCTCATCTAATATAGTATTTTGCATGTGCAATATTCTCCATGTAATTCAAAATTAAAATTCCACACGTGAAGACAATGAAATAACATTCAATATAGAAATACAGATATATGTTTTTAATGCATGAGAATGGAAAATAAAAGGTGCTTGAGAACATAAAGTTTTGGTTGTAAATGCTTATGTATCCAAATATAAACTATGTTTTGCCTACTTTATTAGAGTAAATAATGGTCCATGATAATAAATATTTTTTACAAAAATTTTAAATATGGATCGAATGATTTTTTGGATTCCTAATTTTTTTATATTTATTCACCCTTTAATCTTTCTTGATTTGAAGAGACATTCCTTACGAGGTAGGTTCATTTTGATTGAGCAAGACATAACCGATTTGGAAATGTTTCAAAACTATCTATAAATAGAGTAAATTCATACCTTCATTGCTTCTTATTTGTATTATATATATGATAATTCATATTATAGTGTTCTTATTCATGTTTCATGTGAAAATTCTGCTAAATATCATGCTTATGTACATAAATTTCATTATGAATATGCCAAAGACATCATTCCATGTCTTTTTCAGTGATGAATATGTGATTTAAGTTTACATATTTCCTTAGGAGGGTTTAGGATTCTGATGTACATTGGCACAAAGCTTGTAGTAACATGGAGTGATTGTTAGATTATGGGAAGGAGAAACTCTTCAATGTAAGATGGTTTGAAGGTTTCATATTCTTTTCTTCTGAGACAATTAGATGGATTATTAGTGAGTGTAACTTGCAAGACATTGCAATGTGTTCATACATGTTAAAAGACAACTTAAAACCTTGTCTTGGTTTTAAGCGCACGGCCACAGTGCCGGGCCGAAAGGATGCGGTCGCAACACCCAGTTTGAACAATGCCATCAGAGGCACCCCACCAGTCGCACTCGCCCAGAAGCATCTCCGCCAAGAGCCCCCACCAGAGGCACACCACTGAAGCACCCCGCCAGCAGCACCCCTCCTGAAGCACCCGACGAGAAGTACCTAGCCGACACATCCGGCCAGGAGCACCACACGGCGGTCCCGAATCTCGTAGCGAAGGCGGGAAGAGTGGCAGGGGAGAGAATCACGAACCTGCACCCCATCGCCCAAAGGCACAAGACAACAGAGACACAAAGGGAGGGCGGGACAGAGGGAAGAGGTGTGAAGGGGTGTGGGCGTAGGCACGCGGAAGGTACCACGCCGGCGATGGAGGAGATCGGGTGTGCGAGAGTCTGCAAGAGACGCACACAATGGGGGGAGGGGGGGCAAGAGCACGGAACGAGGCGCGGATGCAGCATGCACGTGGTCATCGAGCTGAGGACCAACAATGCGGACAAAGGGAGCGGGGAGAGAAAAGAGGAGGCTCAGTGCTAGTGGTAGTCCCGAGTGCTATTCCCGACGTGTGCAACGAGGGCGGGGAGAATCAAGGACCCGCACCCCACCACCCAGAGGAACACGTCAATAGGGGCACCAACAGGACATGAGAGGGGGGAGGGGGTAGGAGGAAGGGACAGGAAGGAGAGGAGATGGGCAGACGGAAGACGCCGCGCCGACGACGGAGGACATCGGATGGAGAGGAGCCTGCAAGAGACGCGCAGACGGAGGGGAGAAGCAAAGAGCACGGGTAGAGGTAGGGATGTAGTATACGAGCGGTCATCGAGCAGAGGACCAAACAACGTAAGCACGGGGAGTGGGAAGAAAAGAAAAAAGGTAGTCTCAATCGAGCGAGGGCAGGGTTTGGAGACCGACAGAAGCGATACTTGAAGCAAAGGCGGGCTTGTGGAGGGCCTTCGTGAGGAAGTCCGCGAGCTGGAACTCGGCAGAGATGAACCGGAGATAGACATCGCCTGCCGCGACCACGTCACGCACGTAGTGGTTCTCACCGTTGATGTGCTTGGTGTGACGGCTAAGCGCACCAGCGTTCCTGGCAATGGCCATCCCACTCTCACTGTCGGCGTGGAGAGGCACGGCTGGGGTGGGGAGACAAAGTTTGCTGAGAAGGCGACAAAGCCAAACTGCCTCGGCGGCAGCACCACCCAAGGCCATGTACTTGGCCTCTCAAGTGCTGTGAGCGACACAACCCTACTTGCTGTTTCGCCTGGAGATGGCAGCAGGGCCAATGAGGAAGACGAAACCGCTGCGGTTGCGGGCGTCCGAGTCGCGGGCATAATCACTGTCGGCGTAGCCTGCCAGGAGAGGTACGTTCGACTCAGCCGGAAGGACGAGACCGGCGTGTGCAAAACCGAGGACGTAGCGAAGGACATAAGCGGCCGTCTGGAGGTGATCCGTGCGAGGCTCGCGGGCATATCGGGCCATGACGTTGACCGTGCAGGCAATGTCAGGGCGCGTGGTGCCAGCAAGATACGTGAGCGCGCCAATGATGGACTGAAATGTGACGGCGGACTCTGGCACACCAGACTCTACGTTGTGAGCCACACAAAAGGTGAGTTGAGTATTCGGTGGCATGGGCGAGGAGCCAGCAGGGAGAGGACGAGAGAGGTCGACGACAGAGGCGAAGTGGTCCGCAAGAGTCTGTACGTAGCACTCGTGGTGGACCAACAGGTAGTCAGGAAGGCGCTCGATCTGCATGCCCAAGAACACGGCCGCACGGTCAAGGTCCTTCATGCGGTACGACGAGGAGAGAAGACCCTTCGCCTTGGAGATCGCAGAGGAAGAGGGAGAGGTGATGAGGAGGTCATCCACATACACCAGGATGAAGGCAGGCACGAGAGTCGTGCCGCCGACGAAGAGGGAGGGGTCGGACATGCTAGGACAAAAACCGCCACGGACGAGGGTAGACAAGAGCTCCTCGTTCCAGAAATGAAGGGACTGGCAGAGATCTTAGAGCGCGTGACGGAGACAACACACGCGTCCGGTACCGTCGGAGAAGCCTGGGGGCTGGACCATGTAAAGCTCCTCCTCTAGACGACCATGTAGAAAGGCGTTGTTCACGTCCATCTGATGAAGCTCCCACCAAAAATGGGCCGCGAGACTGATGACAATGCGGCTCGTAGTGAAGCGGCCGACAGGGGCGTAGGTGTCGGTGAAGTCGACACCGGGGACCTGGGAGTAGCCCTTGGCGGTGAGGCGAGCCTTGTACCGATCGAGGGCACCCGAGGCGGTGAACTTCTTGCGTAGGACCCACTTGGCCTTGATGGTCGTGTGACTGAAAGGAAGGTCAGCGAATTCGAGTACACCATGCTCATCCAGGGTGGTAAGCTCGGCAACATAGGCCGCGTGCCAGGCAGCGGCATCCGGACGAGCAAGGGCATTGGCCAAAGTGAGGGGGTCGGGCTCATCAAGGGGGGAAGGAGAGGAAGACGAGGGCGGAATAGAGGTGACAGCGAGGGCACGAGCAGCAGACGCCGGGGAACCAACGAAGTGGTGATCAGTGCAGGCATCGAGTGCATGGCGAAACCCGAGATGGAAGAAGTGGCGACCGTGGGCGTGTCGCAGATGGAGGGTGTACCGCGACAAAGGGTGAGACATAGGGAGCACATCAGGAGATGAAGGAGGAATGGAGGAGGAAGGGAGGGGAGCACAGACCGTTGGAGGGGGGGCGGTAGAGATGGAGACAAAGGAGCGGTGGATGAGGGGGCAGAAAAAAGGGGGAGGAGAAGCGAGTGGGGGAGAGATAGGTGACGATACGACAATGGGATGAAGTGTGCAAGGGAGGAGGGAGGAGGTGGAAGAGAGTGGGATGGAAGGGGAGGTGGAGAGCGGCACAGTAGAGACCCGGGAGGGGGAGGGAGGGGACAACGCAAGGGCTGGGGATGTGGATGCGACTGGGAGAGGAGCAACCGGAGGGGAAGGAGAGACGAAGAACGAGGAGGAAGGTAGTGTGACGACGTGGAGAGGGACAGAAGTGCAGGTAAGGGCGCGAGCGGTGCAGGAGCGAGTGCGAGAGGAGACAGGGGAGGAGGGAGGAGGGGTATCCAGGAGAGGAGGATATAACGAAGAAGCAGGGACGGGGGGAGCGGGGGGAAGTGTACGAGGGGAGAGAGGAGGAGGGGGAGGGGGAGGAGGGGCGAAGGGCCAAGTCCAAGCAGCGTGTGTGTGCATCCACGAGTGGGGGCGAGGGGGAACACCGAGAAGAGAGGCCGGGCTGGGGACGAAAGGGTGAGGGGAAACTACTGGAGGGGGTGGACAAGAGAGGGGGACGGGCGGCGAAGGGGAGTGAGAGGAAGGAGGAAGGGGCGGAAGGGTCTCGCGAGAGAGGACGTCGACCAGCGAAGGGACAGGCGAGAGGTGGGCAGAGGAGGCGGCAACGGGCGAGGACGACGGAGATGGGATCACTACGAGAAGGACGGGGTCACCCACAAGAGCGATAGGGGAGGACACCCGAGACGGGGCGTCCTTCGGAATGTCCTTGATAGAGAGGAGAATAGGGTCAGCACTGCGAGGGGGAGATGGTGCGAGGGGAAAGCCCACTAGCTGAGGCGCGACGAGAGCAAGGGGAACGATAGGGGGGGAGGGGGGGAAGACGGGAGGAGAGACGGGGGACGGGACGGGAGATGGTAAGAGGGGAGGGAGGGGAGAGACAGGCGGCGGACCGCCACGGCAATGCGAGGGGGGTAAGGGAGGCAGAGGAGGGGNNNNTAGCTGAGGCGCGACGAGAGCAAGGGGAACGATAGGGGGGGAGGGGGGGAAGACGGGAGGAGAGACGGGGGACGGGACGGGAGATGGTAAGAGGGGAGGGAGGGGAGAGACAGGCGGCGGACCGCCACGGCAATGCGAGGGGGGTAAGGGAGGCAGAGGAGGGGCGAGAAGCGGGGAGAAGGAAACGGGCAGAATGGCGGGAGGTGGGACGGGAGGGGAGGGAGAGGACAAAGGAGGAGGGGGGAGAGGAAAGGAGACAAGCGCGGGAGGAGGCCCCATCGTGGAGATAGGAACTGTCATAGGAGGAAGAGGAGGAACCTCAGGACGGGGCGGGGGGACATGCGAAGAGAGTAGGAAGGAAGGGAGGACGGGGGGAGGGGAGTGAGAGGTCGGCGGCGGGACGGTCGAAGGGGGCACGGGAAGGGGGACAGGAGCGAAGATGACTGAAGGCATAGGAGGCACCGAAGGGGCCACTAGGGGAGGCGAGGAAGGGGAGGGGGTACCAGCAACCACGAGACCGTTGGAAGTGTAGGCCGTGGCAGAGGCCGGGGAAGGGAGACAGCAATCCGCATGGAATGCGCCATAAGTCAGCTGCTCAAAGAATCGAGCATGACAAGACTCGATGAGGCGGTGGGCGACAGGGTCCCAAAAGCGGTGTGCACGAGAATGAGGCGCAAATCCAAGGGTGACACAAAGGCGCCCAGGTGGATCAAGCTTACCCGTCCTGGAAAGGGGGCAAGGTAAATGGTGGCCATGATGCCCCAAACCAGAGCCTGACTATGGTCAGCACGGCGACCAAAGAAAATCTGGAACGGTGTGGTGTTGGGGATAAGGGGGCCATGCGGGATCCGGTTCCAAACCCATGTGCGATAGTTGGCTGTCTCAGACCAGAAGCTGTGGCCTCAATCAAGGAAACCAGCCTCAACCATCATGGTGCGGACCCCCTCGAAGAGAGTAGTGTTCCAACGCTCGGTCACCCCATTCTACTGTGGAGAATAGGGGGCAGATAGCTCATGAAACACACCCTCACGGTCAAGGAACGATGCTGTGGCACCAAAGAACTCACCACTTTGGTCGGACTGAAAGCGTAGTAACTAATGGTGACTCTGGTGCTGCGCAGATGCATACCACGACTGGATAGTCTGGGCAATATTGCTCTTTGCCCGCAAGAAAAAGATCCATGTGTAACGAGAATAATCATCGATCAAGCTGAGGACATACGTGGCATTCTCAGCGAGAGACTCATCCTGAAGAGGACCAAGGATGTCAGCATGTACGAGCTCAAGAGGAGCGGACACGCCTTGAGGGTGAGGATGGAAAAGGAAGACCAATGGCACAAAAGGTGCAATCAGTAGCGCAAGGGGCCCGGAAGGAGGGGTCGGACAATCCGTCGGCGGGGAGGGTATAGAGGAGGGAAGCAACAGTAGGAGAGGGAAGATGGCAGAGGCAACGATGAAAGAGGTACGAATGGGCCAAGCGAGAGAGAGCAACGAGCGCAACAACATCGGCGACGGGCATGGAAACAGAGTGCGGGCCGAGGATCTGATGGAGACCCTCACTAGGAGGCCGACGACCGCGGAGAACGACACGACCACTGGCTCGGTTAGTGACGGCGACAAGCCCAAGGGCATAGGTGGTGGAGAAACCGCAGACATCGAGGGTGGGAACGGACAAGAGGGAAAAGTCAAGAGCCGGGACGTAGAGGACGGAGGTCAAGGTGAGGGAGGCAGCAGAAGAGGTGAGGCAGACAGTGCCCATAACGAGCACAAGTAGGGGTGCCCCATCACCCGTGTACACAGAAGTGATCGTAGAAACAGGGCTGAACTTTGTGAACAGCTCACGAGCGGGACACATGTGGTCAATCGCCGCACCGTCGACCACCCAAGATGGAGCCATGACATGCTCAGTACCGGAAAGGAGACAATAGGCGGACGTGCGAGGGGAAGAGGGAGATGGACAAGGGTCACACGAGGGGCCACCGGGAGAGGTGGGACAAGACCTCGGGGCAGCAAAGAGATCAAATAGAGGAGACATACCAGAACGCGACGAATGAGGGCGATGATCGCATCCTCCGTGAGGGGAGGGGGGGCAGCAGGCGCCGGCGGTGGACGAACATGAGCAACGGGCGGGGGAGCGTCGAGAACCGCAGGCGGAGGAGCGCCAGGAGCGACGTAGGGTCGACCGCGGAGGAAGACGCACTGACGGACAATGCGCTCGCGAAGATCGGGGACGGGAGGGAGTAGGCACGCATCGTGATGATGAACCACAACCTCGCAGTTCCAACACGTGGACGGACGGGCACCGCCGCCACCACTACCACCACCCTTGACAGGCGGGGCTCGAACAACAAGGGCATGAGCCGTCGGAGGAGGGAGGAGGCCGGGCAAAGCGTCGGACAAGACGGGCTCGGTAGGAGAGAAGGCAGGCCAGGAGACTGCCTAGAAGGAGCAAAGCCCGTCCAGGAGAACCGGCCAGACGGCGCCAAGAGTCTGGTACGCAGCCTGAAGGGTAAGTGCGAGGGGGAAGGAAGTGAGGGCGCCGGAGAAGGAGGGCCCTAGGCCAGCGACGACAGAAGTGACAAAGGCCTGACCGGACAAAGAGACACCCGCGGCGAAAAGCTCGCTCTGAAGGAGCTCCGCGCGATCCAGGTAGGTGCCTCAGGACTCGTCAGGGCGCCGACGGAGAGCCTGAAGATCAGCAAGAAGAGAAGAAGTGTAGCGAAGAGAGTCAGACGAGTAAAGGGCAAGGAGTGCCGTCCAGGCCTCGCGAGGGCGAGCAGGAAGAGCGGCGGTGGGTGCAAACCGATCAAGCTGGCGAAGGGAGACCGAAGGGGCAGCAAAGTATAGGAGGTGGAAAGCAAGGGCACTACGATCAGGATGAACAAGAGGGAGGGAAGGAGAGGGGTCATAGTGCTCCTAGAGGCCGTGCATGTGGGCCCAGGAGACAAAGCGGGGGGACCACTAAGAGAACGGGGTGCCTGGGATGTGAGCGGGAGCAGTAGTCAAGGGCAGTGACGGAGCAGCGGAGGGGCGGAGATCTCGGCGGGCGAGCTGAGCGACGGCAAGGGCAAGCGTGGCAACGGGGTCACCACGGGGAGGCGCGCCAACGGGGACAACGCCGCCGACTGGAGGGAGACCACCGGCCGGGGCCGTGCCACCGACGGGCAAGGCACCACCAGGTGGAATGGCAGGGCCAGTAAGAGGGGCACCGCCCGCAGCAACAACTCCGAGAGGGGCGCCGGCATGGCCTGGGACAACGATACCAGGCGAGGCGATGGCAGTGTCGAGGGGATTAGCGGCACCAGAAGGGACGGTAGATCCGGGGGCGATCGGGCCACCAAGGATGACGCCACCACCAGGGGCGACAGAGACTCCAACGGCCCCAGAACCGCCAAGGACGGCAGCACTCGGAGGGGCTACGGGATTGCCAGAGGCGAGAACACCACCAGGGGGACCAGCACGAACGTGGACGAAGACACCCGCGGGGGCAACAACAGGGTGCACGAGGTGACCGGAGGCGTCAGGGTCAGAACCGACGGGTGCGGTAGCGTTGACAGGAGGAACGGAGGAAACGGCCCGAGAAGCACCGACAGGGCGAAAGGCGAGGGCATCGAGGATGGTCAGAGAGAAGGGGAACGCAGGAGTCCGGGTGGGAGATGGGTGGTGGTGGGGTGGGGAAGGGGGGGCACGGAGCGCCGCTAGAGCCGTGGTGACGGCAGCCTCAGCAGTAGAGCGAGGGGAGAGGACGGGGGAGTCATCAACTATGCCGGTGTCAACAGAGGCAGGGGGAATCACCTCCGTTGACAACTCCGAGGCTTTGTCATGAGTCGCCCGGGCGGCAGCGGTAGCGGTGAGGTCGCCGGAGAGGCTGAGATCCGCCATGACGCTGTTAGGCGCAGGCCGAGGGCCAAGGGACGCAAGGAACGAGCAACTACAGGAGGATCGAACATGCAAGGGAGAAGAGGAGCTAACCATGGTGTTTGATGTGTATTTAGAGAAAGACATTAGACGGGGGAGGGGAAGAGGAGAGGGAAAACGAGAGGGCACCGAGGAACAGGAGAAGGGACAGACAGAGAGACAGACCCAAAACACACGCAACCGGGGAGGGAGAGCGGAGAGCGAGCCAGGGGGCATCACACAGGGGTACGAGGGAAGCCCGCACAGGGAGGAAGGAAGGGGCACGAGGGAGAAAGAGAACGTAGGGGGAAGCGATGAGGATGAAGCGAGAGGACAGAGAGCGCGGGGAGAAGGAGGAGAGAGGAGACGGTATTGAGAGAGCAAAGAGAGAGCAGAGGAGGGAGCAAAGGAGCAACAAGGAGGAGGAAGGAGAGGAGGCACGGGAAAGAGTCAAGAGGGAAAGGGAGCGGAGAGGAGGGTGGAGGGCGATAGAGAGGAAGGGGGGGGGCGGAGGAGAAGGGAGACCCAAAAGGGGGAGGGGTAGAGAGAGCGGGGAAGAGGAGGCAGGAGGAAGAGCTTAAGGGGGCGAGGAGAGGGAGAGAGTCGAAAAGAAAGTGAGAGAGAGAGAGAGGGAGGGAGGGAGGGAGAGAGAGAGTGGGAGGGAAGGAGGGAAGAAGTAGAGGGACGTCGAGAGGAAGAGAAAGGGAGACGGAGGAGAGGGGAGGGAGTGGAGGGGGCGGATGGGAGTAGAGAGGGGGAGGGTG
>SZWC01015312.1:27919-38000 GCA_023375785.1 Penium margaritaceum | reverse complement strand
ACTTGGCACTATGCTCCCTTCTTACATAAGTGAAAGCGAGCTTGCCCCGATCCATGGCTTCGCCTCGTTCCCCTCGCTTGCCTGCTCGCTTTCTCATCCTAGCAACCTGAGCTACCTACTGGTAGGGCGCAAATACAGCGGTGCCCATTGTTTGGGTCAATAGATCAGTTGTGCCCATAGTAAAAAACGAAAAGACGCCGGTGTCCATAGTCGAAAATGGAAAGACTACGGTGTCCATAGTCGAAAATGAAATAACAACGGTGCCCATGTTTTTATTGTGTGAGCGAAGCCGGAAAAAAAGGAAAACTGTACCCACGCCCTCGAAGCCGGACTTTGCCGACTTCAAGGGCAAAATGGGCGGTGCTGACACTGGCCTCGCCATTGTCAGAAGCAACCCTCTAGCGAGTTTTGGAGTTCGTAAGTGCGAACTCCAAAACTTGCGGGTTCCCTTGTGCCGCATGTCGCAACCCAACCGCCCCCCCAATATCCGACAAACCCCCTAGTTGAACTGGGGGGCTTGGGTTTCATTTTTTTACTTGCCCGGGTACCTGCCGGGCCCCGCGGTAGCGGGACCCGACAGATCCCCCTTCTTTCATCACAGCGTTCGCCACATGTCGCAAACCCAACCCAATGTCTGACAAACCCCCTAGTTGCACTGGGGGGTTTGGGTTTTGTTTTTTTACTTGCCCGGGCACCTGCCGGGCGCTGCGGTAGCGGGGCCCGGCAGATGCCATTTCCTCTATCACAGCGTGCGCCACATCCTGAAAACCCCCCCAAACCCTCGACAAACTCCCTAGCTAAAATGGGGGGTTTGGTAGGGTCATCGCAAGCTCGCAGGGAGGTTTTGCCGCGAGATCCCTCCTGCGAGCTCGCGATGAAGGACAAAGTTCAACTTCGCCCTTCATAATCCATATCAAATCTGCTAAATACATGAAACATATGTCAGCCGTGCCCGTCTTCGCTCGCACAATAAAAAACATGGACACCGCTGTCCTTTCGTTTTCATCTATGGACACCGCTCTCTTTCCGTTTTTAACTATGGACACCGTTGATCTATCGAGCAAAACGATGGCTACATTGCAACACCTTCCCTACTGGTATCAGAGCAAGAAGAACACACCCTTTCGCCCACAGGTCCTAGGCCAACTTTCATCGGCTGAATCAACCGTAGCGACTGTCACGACACTATTGTCGCTATCCAGTTTATTCATCTGGGCCTCGCGCTGCTTCCTGTCCGCGGTTAAGGAGTCGACAGCTCATTGTCACCTGCACTTCCGTGACGGCAATAGCATGGTGCTACCATGCTCGCTTTGACCCCAACCACAGCAGCACCCCGGCGTAGCTGATCGCTGCTGGAAACTACACCTAGCGGCTGCCCCGCTGAACAACAACTTTGTTGCAGTTGCGGCCATCCTTCTCTGCCAGTGGATCTCCACCACACCTATGACAACGGCGGCTCCACGTTCAACAACACCAGTCTCTCGCATTGCTGCTCACTCTTGTGACAGCCGTGAGTGCAGGAACGTGCTGGTGGCTATGCGTGTAGCAACAGCTGTATCATCTTCTATGGTCTCCCACCGTTGACACCGGTCACTGCACTCATAACTGCTACAATCGCAATCGCGTCTCGCTCGGCAGCAGCTGCAGCGGCATTAGCAGCCACAGCTGACCTCCGTAGCCGTCACTGCCCCAGCAGCATTGCCGGCTCCTTCAGCTCCACTTTCATGCGCGGCGTGACTTCACCCGGCCCATTTTCTCTTGGAGGAGGGTCGACAGTAGCCAAGTGCCGCTCTATTTGCGGCTTTGGCCACCTCAGGCTGCCGCCCTTGCCAGCATGTCCATTCCTTCGCAACCCTTGCCGGTGCACCAGCTTCAACCGCAACAGTAGCAGCAGCAACAACAGTCGCAGCAGCAGCAGCTAAAGGAGCAGCACCACCAGCAGCAGCGGCATGCCCTCCATATTCTGCCTCATGATTGAACAACCATCCTGGTGGATGGTCGTTCCTGCTCCCCTGTGGATACGGCAACGCGCTGCGCATCTGAGGTGTGGTCGCACGTTCGCCACAACAGCCCCGGGTATCATCCCAGTGAGGACTACAACCTTGCCGATCACGAGTGGGAGGAAGCCGCCTACTACCAGTCTGCCTCCGATGACTCACCACGGCACAGGATGCGCCAGCCACAAGGCCATCGAGAGATCACCACCCTCTCCAATCTCTGGTAAGCGCACATGTTGCCCATAGACATCGTCATTAGCTTTGACGTGCAGCTCCTCTTGGAGCAGCACCATCAGCTGCAGCAGCAATTCCTAGATCTCCTGCCTCACGTCTTGTGGCCTCTACAGCTACATCTGCCTCATAGTTAGTAGCATCAACTCTTTCCGACATCGTTTTTGTCCTAAAGGCCGCATTTTTTTTCAATGCCGCTATTGCATCCACTTTTGTAGCCACAGCACATGCTGCACGTGCACATGCTAGCACCTTTGCTGTTAGGGCCATTGAGACATACACAACAGCTGCGGTTGATCAGGATCTCCTTGCACTCTGATTGTAGCCACAGCAGACGTAGTAACTTCAGTAGCGGCAACAGCCGCAGCTGCATTCTCTATTGCAGTGACCTCCGTTCACACCTCCATTTTTCAGGCTTCTCTTTCTTTTTCATCTTCATCAACAACTCATCTCATTCAGTTGCGTGTACCAAAACTTGTGGCTATCTCCACCCTCACAGTTGCCGCACTGATGGATGTAGCTTGTCCCACCATTTCCATGTCTTCTCCCATTGCAGTTGTGGTAGCCTTTGCAGCTATAGCCCTTCTGTCCTTATTCTCACTCTGTCACCAGGTCCGGTGAGCTTGGCACCATCTCTTGCCTCTGCCCCCTCTATACTGCTTCTGTGTTGGTGTGTTTGTGCGTTCAGATTCACTGCCTTGCAACAGAGCCACGAGCACATCCACCATACTTATCCCACGCCCACTGGGGCAAGGGAAACTCTGCCAAAGTGTTTTCGGCAGAGTTACGACACCAGCATCATGCCGGCCGATGACGGCCAATACCGTACTGGAACTAACGTTTGTGTAAACCAATCATTTTCATTCACCCATGTGTTCTTTAGAGAATTCAAAGTTGCATGTGAGGGTTACTTAAAAAAGTCCTGGCCCCTTTGTGAAAACTTGGCCTAGTGTACTTCCATTTTAGTTTCACAGTCAACCCGGTTTACTCCTTGATTTTATATAGGGCATGGTGGAAAACATGTTATCAACTCAAGAAATGGCACATGGTTCCCATGGTTCATGGGAATACCACATCTTCGAGCTCAGGTTCTACACGCTCACGAAAGAGGTCACTGCCGTCCACAAAAGCTTCCGGAAAATACGATCCATGCAACGTGTGGAAAAGGATGCACCCCAAGGTGTGGGCTGTCCTTGAGCCAAATCCATGAGTGCATTATCCAAGTGAGGCCTAGGTTACTCATCTTGCCTATGCCCATGTCCACCTTACCGTTGTTGCCGGCGGCAAGACTTGCACGCACTTCGGTAGCATGCCACTCATTGTAGCTGGTCTCTATGATTGCCTTGAGAGGACATTGCCAGCCAACATCCACAGGCTGCACCTTAGAGGTACAGCCTTCAGACACAAAAAGCAAGCAGATGTAAGAGTAGTGTGTTTTGAGAAAAGTGCGGAATTTCGCGCTGGTGTGAGGACGCCACGCATCCACCAACAAGATCAACTTGGCCTTGCCCACTTCCTTCCCTTGGCTTTTGCACTCGTGCTTGTACCACGGACGAACCACACGCGTGATCCACTTGTAGTCGCGCTAGCATTTGCCCAATAATTTGGGGTGGTTGTGAGTGCAAAGTGGTGGTTTNCCGGCTTTCCGTGTTGTCTGGGAGGCACCGGTCTGTCTTGCCGGTGTAGATGAGCTGCAGCGGCAACATGTCACCCGCCATGGTCGAGGCAATGAGGGTGGTGATCTGCTGCTTGTATTCCATGGCAGAAACGGCCACCTCCTTCGTCCGGTCACCTGTGCAGAGAGCAGTGACGGTTTTCAGTTCTGTACAAAGAATGATTCAACCGACCTCATGAAAATGCAAGAGTAACGGGACCACTTACCAGTGGGGAAGAGGCTAATGCGCATGTAGTCATCGGGGATGAAAAACTGTGGTTCCACGTTGTGCATCACCATCATGACCGCCACGCGCTTGGCCATAGAAAGCATGGTGTCTTCGCACTTGACCAGGAGCTTTTGGGCCACGGTCATCCCACAACGGTAGCTCCATCCCATGTGGTCACGCACAAAGCGGCGGATCTATGGGTATGAAGATGTCATGCTCCCACCATTGGCTGGAAGCTCCTCAAGGTAGTGATCCTTTGTGAGGGAATGTAGGACACTGCGGACATGGGCGGAGTTGATGAGTGTACCCACATTCTGCATGTCAGTGACTGTGGAGATGATGATTTGCTCAAACTTGGGATGGAGATCCCAAGCAAGCTCATGTGACGACGGAATCCATGGATGCATTTCTCGGTTGTACCTTGCACTTTGCTCTCTTCTTTACGGTGAGGAAGGTTGGGAATTTGGAGAGCAGGACAGTGGGCTTGGGTCCATACCATCCTCTCACGGTTAAGGGTGCCAACTGGTCGTAGATGCAACGGCCACCGGTCTCCCGACACAACTTGCGTAGAATCTCACTGCAGAGTATGCACTCCCTACGGCTTCCATGGCGTCGTGTATGCAGGGACAATGGCCGTCCCCAAGCCAGTTAATGTACGCACCACAACTGGAAGACTTCTTTGGATGTGAGGCGTTGTCTTTGGCACATGGAGGCACGTCGCCCGAGTCGGGCATCAGTGGAGGTGGCAAAAATGGGAGGCGCAGCCTCACGGTGTCACGCCGGTTGTGGGTGCTGCAGCTTGCTTGACCGTGGCAAGGACAATTGTGGATGTCACATTAGGGAGTCGTCCAACCGGACATTTCTTTGGCGGCCCGCTAGGGTTGGGGTACAACGCTCTGTGGAGTTCAAACTGCCGAAGTCGATCAGCAGCAGCTTCCTCCAGTGTCAGCCACTTCACGTTGAAATGCAGCAAAGTCTTCATAGCAACGAGTGAGTGGCAAGGGACTGGCGATTTGCATGGAGTTCTCACTGACAAAGTGAGCAAAAGCTTTCCGTCAGTTTAATCCTACACAATTGCAATCACGCTCCTTGGCTTGTGTGCACTTGGTAGTTCGCACGTCGCGCACGGGAGGGGAGGTCACCACGCATTACTCGAGGGCTTGATGCATCATGGTGTCATATTGCGTTGAGCCCTCAACCACAGTGGATGGTCATCCGTCAGATTGCAACATGGCATATGACGGCTACTGAGGTCCAGAAGTTGAACGGCCAAACTTCGTGAAGCGAAGTTCAAGCATTCAAAAAAGATGGGTCACCTGGAATTGACCAATTGACAGATGTCCGAACCCCAGTTTCATTCCTAGACAAGGATGGGCGACCACCCAGGTTATAAAAAAATGCCATTATTTGGGTAAATTTAAAAGTCATTGAATTTGGTTTTAAAAAGTGAAAGAAAGTGAGGGTCAGTATGGTATGCTGCAATGCAAGCTGAGCTGCATGGCGAGCACATGGAAGCCGCACTCACCGCCCAGCACACTGCAGAGGAAAAGCTATGTGCTGAGCAAGCTGACCAAGAAACCTTTGCATATCACATTGTTGACCTGGTTCTTTACTGCCTTACGCCCACACTGCATGGCACTCCCTCTGCCTTTGCTGTTGCCGGCATTGCTGTTGTTTTCTCTACCTTACCTGCTTTCGTATCCGCCTCTATTGGCTCTACCTCTTCTGACCCTCTCGCACTAGCAGCCGCTGTCGATGCAGCCACTGCCAAAGCACTAGCGATGCCAGCATAGGACAAACATTACTTTTACTCGATCCCACTCCACTTCACTTCTAATCTCACATTCTATTCCTAGGTGGTTCACTTAAGTGCTTTGGCATTGGATGAGCATCTGTGGGAATACAACCACAAATCCAACCCCTCATCTAATCCTCCCTTTCTGTCTGTTGACTCTGAGTCTGCCCGTACTGTGCCTGCTCTCATTCCTGTTGGACATGATGATCTCACTAACGAGATCGGATAGTACAATACTGACACTCCCCGTTGCATGCCTGCTAACCCAGGTGGGGCATACGTGCTAATCAAGCATCACACGACAGTGATTGCCAACGCCTCGTGGGCACCCAGTTTGCACTTATTGCGTGACCTGGGCAAGACAGCACCGGGACAACTTTTTGCTGTTCTCTCCATCGTCACCGGACTCATCCCTAAGCTGTCAGACATCTTTCGGGAGATAAAAGCCTCTGAACTTGAGCACCTCACACCTGTTCATGTTCTTGAGGATGCACCACAAGGCATTGGAACCCAGTGGGAGTTTACCTCCTAGCGTCTAACAGATTGGAGGAGCTCACTACAGAACAAGCACATCTATCATGTTGTAGTTGCAGTATCAACTACTGTACTCCCTCCCACTTCCAGCTCCACCTCTACTTCTTCCTCCTCCACATCCGCCACAACTACTACCTCCCTCACTTCTCAGGGGGGTGGAGGGGTTGGGGGTCGTGGTAAGAAAAAAGGCAAGGGTGATGTCTTGGGTGGCATTGGAGAGGGTGGGCGTGATAGAGGTCGGGGATTTAAGAGCACCATCCCCTCTACATCCTCTATCAGTAATGTCACGTGCTAGAACTGAGGTGCCACTGGGCATGCCGCTCCAAAGTGCCCTGCGCCACTTGATGATGCCCAACTTGTGTCCCCCATGCGTGCACACTTGGTTTGCACATCCAATGGTGGTGGTGGTGTTTCCCTCGCCTCCACCTTGGCTACGTATTCTAGCCACCCTGGATCCTCCTTTACATATGTCGTAGCCTATAGCACCATCATGGCTTCACCTCCACTCTTGTATCCTTGGAGGCGGCCTCCAAAGTTCTGGGGTCCTATCTTCTGTTGAATGTTTTTCCCCTTGTTCAGTGTTGTGGGACGGATCAGGAATGCTCTGCCCCTTGTGGAGGTATGACCCCTAGATGTGTTGTAGTGTGACTTAACTATGCTCCGTGTCTTATGAGATATGACTTGTGAGTATACCATGTGGGTGAGTGGTTACCTTGGTCATTTTGTTGATTTGGCCAAGTGAGAGGTCATGAGTTCAATCCTGGTCCCATGCACATCTTGTTTGCTGTGGAAGCTTCCAAGGAAGAAAGTCCATAGCTTCTTGGACGCTACATGGTTGGTCTGTCACCTTGACACTAGGATGCTTATGTTTCAATCCCATATTGCAAGTCTATTGGTGATGTGGCTGGTTCAGGCCACTTCCCAGGAATGTACTTTTGAGTTCTAGGACTGGACAGACAGCTATAAAATGACTTGTCTTGCATGCTGATCAATTAACCCTTGCTTGATGCTCTCTTGCGTATTGAGGACTTGAGCTGCTCTTGACATGTGATGCTAAGGCATTAGTAGTCTTGAAGGTGAAGTGTATGCCTGATTAATTTTGGGGTGCATAACACATGTCAACAAAAGAAGAAGGCCTGAAAATCTTTGTGAGATTTTCGGTTTTGCGGCTTCTCAGCCAGAGGTAGTTAGCGCAGTAGCTAACATCTTCTATGGGCCCCCTTCAGGAACCTACTCTCCTCCATCTTGGGCCTTTCAACTTACCCTCCCTTGCGTCCATCTTCTGGCATCATCATCACTCCTGACCTACCTGACGAATATCGCTAGGTGGGCACTGCAGTTTCTCATGCCATCCACCAGTGTCACCTCTACAATCAGGGAGGTGAGAGTGTACATTCGGTTGTGGGAACATGTGCCTACACGGTGGACGAGAGCCTACGTGGTTCATCGTCATGTCATGTTCGGGGGTGTCCTCCAGCTGATGTTCCATGGATTGGGCACTGGCAGTCATACCATTTGCCTCATTGCCTTGCTGGATGTGGCCAACATCTTTCTCTGCACTCTGTCATTGCTCTTGTAAGCCGTGATCCAGCATTTGATCGCGTGTCGGGTGGCTTCTGGATCATAAGAGCCATCCATCACATGACCTCCTCTTGTTTATGGTTTGTCTCGTTTGGTCTTATAGGCTCCAGCCTGTCCTTGTGTCCTCTGCGTCCTCTGAGTTGGTACACTCAAGTGTCACGACAAAGTCACCTGCGCATTCTGTTTACAACTGACCCCTTGGGCCTGTACTGCACACCCCAGCTATGTCTGATCTCACTAAACCACTGCCTCAGGTTCCTCCTTTTGGCCCTAAGTCATACACACAAAGGAAGAGACTGAGTGCTATACCTCAGGACTCTTCCTCCCAGGCTCTACAGTCCTCTCCATGACACACACGCTCCAGTGCGTCACCCTCCACCACTAGTCCCTCTGTCAGATCTACCGGTTCTAATTCACTAGCCTCGTCTCAGGCTACACATTCCTCTTAGCGGGGCACTAGCTCCAGTGCATTGTCCTCCATAACTAGACCCTACGTCAGATCCACTGGTATGGATGTACACGGCCTTGTTGTCTGTTTCGTCCACCCTAACTCAGCAGTTGCCTACGCTCTCATGGATCATGAGTTCCATAGTGCCCTTGAGTCCTTTGTTCCTAGCTACATTGCAGCATGCTTTGCGGCCAGTGGACTGCCTACTCTTCCTCCATAGCCCACCACTATTCAGTAGTCTCGTCAGGCAGCTGATGCTAACCTTTGGGAGAAGGTCATGCAAGAAGAGTTGAGCGCTCTCAAGGATCATGGTGTCTTTGAGCTAGTGGAACTCCTGGCCAGCCACAAAGCTATTTGTTCTCGCTGGGTGCTTTGATGAAAGCTAAATCCTCATGGTACAATTGATTGGTAAAAGGCTCATCTCATATCCAAAGGGTTCTCAAGGATCCCTAGGGTTGACTTCGATGAGACCTTTCCTCCGGTCCGGCTGTGCACCACCGCCCGTGCACTCATGAGTCTGGTTTCCTAGCACGACTTGGAATTGGAGCAGATTGATGTCAACAATGATTTTCTCCATGAAAGACTTGAGGAGGATATTTGCATGGTTCAGCTACCAGGACTCACTGATGGCAAAAACAAGGTCTGGCAGTTGCGTAAAGCTCTGTATGGGCTCTGACAGTGGTTGCGTTGCTAGAACATAGAGATCTCCTCCAACCTTGAGAAGGATGGATGTTAAAGTGGCACTGTTGACCTTGCATTATTCTTGAGTGCACCCTCTGAGCCCCTCTTGGCTGTCCTGGTCTACATTGAAAACGTGCTCATTTCCTCTCCCAGTCCGACGGTGGTTCAATCTATAAAGAACGTGCTATAGTCCACATGCAAGATGATGGACCTCGGTACTCCATGAGTGTTCCTTGGCATGGAGCTTGAACGTGAATGTCAACGTCTCAATGGATACATGCACACAGCTACATACATCCACAGCTTGGGAGAGCGCTTTGGCCCCTTCAGGCTTATACCCCCACTGCCTCCACACCGATGACTCCAAGAGGTTAGTGCATACTAAAGTCTCTCAATGTATCACAACTGAAGGAGACTGGAGATGTCACCGACAACCTCAGCATCATCGGATCACTCATTCATCTCACGAACACGACCCGAGTAGAGGTGGCCTTCTCGTTCAACTTCTTAGCCCAGTTCTCCCAACAGTCCCATGAGAAACACTTTGAGGCGGCGTTGCGTGATGTGTGCTATGCACTGTCCATAGCGTGAGTAGCGTTATGCTACCATGTCCAGCCCTCAGTGTTCGGTGATGGAGGCACAGACAGTGACTAGGTACACGACACAGATGCTTGCAATCGCATCGACTACATCTTTCTTGGTGGGACTGCTATTTCTTGGAAGAGTAGGAAACAAGGACGTGTTGTAATCTGTCTCATCACTCTACGCTATGACAACCAAAGTGCCAAGGCAATCACTGAGCATGATGGCATGCATCACTCCTACATCAAGCATATCAACATTGAGCATCACTTTCGTTGCGAGGTCATTGCTATTGGAGAAGTCCAGGTTGTCTGGGACGACACTCGTCTGTAGCATGTAGACTTCCTTA
>SZWC01015311.1:0-10729 GCA_023375785.1 Penium margaritaceum | reverse complement strand
CTTTGGTCACAATTATATGTATCCATGGTACTTTGCTGACATTATCATTGTTTCAACGGTGCTTGTGTCACGTTTTCATTGTGTCTATGGCGCTCGAGTCACTTCATCACTGTTTCAATGGTTCTTTGGTCATGTTTTCACGTTGCCGTGGTGCTTTGGTCACTTTAGCACTGTTTCAATGGTACGTTGGTCACACTTTCATTGTGAATGTGGTGATTTGGTCACATTATCTCTGTTCCAATGGTATTTTGGTCACAATGTCACAGTTTCAATGGTGCTTTGGTCACCCTTTCACTGTCTCTACAGTGTATAGGTCAGAATTTTACTGTTTGAATGGTACCCTGGTCACACTTTTGCTGTGTCTACGGTGCATAGGTCACATTATCACTCTTGCAGTTGTGCTTTGGTCACACTTTCACTATTTCTATGGTGGTGTGGGAACATTACCACTGTTTCAATGGTGCTTTGGTCACACTTATACTGTTTCTATATTGTTTCAATCATATTATCACTATTTGAATGGTGACTAGGTCATACTTGTATTGTTTGTATGGTGTTTTGGTCACATTATCACCCTTTCAATGGTGCATTGGTCACATTGGCATTGTGACTATGATGCTTAGGTCACATTATCACTGTTTTAATGATGCTTTAGTAACCCTTTCACTGTGTCTTAAGGCTTAGGTCACATAATCACAGTTTCAATGGTCCTTTGGTCACACCTTCAATGTGTCTACGGTGCTTTGGTCACTTATAACTATTTTTATGGTGCTTTGGTCACACATTCATTGTGTCGATGGTGCTTTGGTCACATTATCACTATTCAATGGTGCTTTAGTGAAACTTTCACTTTGTATATCGCGCTTTGGTTACATAATCATTATTTCAATGTAGTTTTGGTCACACTTTCACTCTACCTACTGTCCCTTGGTCACATTACCACTGTTTCAATGGTGCTTTGGTCACACTTTCACTGTTTCTATGATGATTTGGTCACATTATCAATGTTTCAATGGTACATTGGTCAAACGTTCACTGTGTCTAAGGTGCTTTGGTCACATCTCTATTTCAATGGTGCATGTGTCTATGGTGCTTATGTCACATTATCACTGTTTCAATGGTGATTTGGTCATTCTTCTATAGTTTTTGTGGTGTTTTGGTCACATCACACTCTTTCAATGGTGCTTTGGTCACACCTTAGAGGTGTCTTTGGTGCTTAGTCACATTACCATTATTTCAATGGTGCATTAGTCACACTTTCACTATGTCTATGGTGCTTAGGTCACATGATCATTGTTTCAATGGTGCTTTGGTCACACCTTAGAGGTGTCTTTGGTGCTTAGTCACATTACCATTATTTCAATGGTGCATTAGTCACACTTTCACTATGTCTATGGTGCTTAGGTCACATGATCATTGTTTCAATGGTGCTTTGGTCACACCTTAGAGGTGTCTTTGGTGCTTAGTCACATTACCATTATTTCAATGGTGCATTAGTCACACTTTCACTATGTCTATGGTGCTTAGGTCACATGATCATTGTTTCAATGGTGCTTTGGTCACACCTTAGAGGTGTCTTTGGTGCTTAGTCACATTACCATTATTTCAATGGTGCATTAGTCACACTTTCACTATGTCTATGGTGCTTAGGTCACATGATCATTGTTTCAATGGTGCTTTGGTCACACCTTAGAGGTGTCTTTGGTGCTTAGTCACATTACCATTATTTCAATGGTGCATTAGTCACACTTTCACTATGTCTATGGTGCTTAGGTCACATGATCATTGTTTCAATGGTGCTTTGGTCACACCTTAGAGGTGTCTTTGGTGCTTAGTCACATTACCATTATTTCAATGGTGCATTAGTCACACTTTCACTATGTCTATGGTGCTTAGGTCACATGATCATTGTTTCAATGGTGCTTTGGTCACACCTTAGAGGTGTCTTTGGTGCTTAGTCACATTACCATTATTTCAATGGTGCATTAGTCACACTTTCACTATGTCTATGGTGCTTAGGTCACATGATCATTGTTTCAATGGTGCTTTGGTCACACCTTAGAGGTGTCTTTGGTGCTTAGTCACATTACCATTATTTCAATGGTGCATTAGTCACACTTTCACTATGTCTATGGTGCTTAGGTCACATGATCATTGTTTCAATGGTGCTTTGGTCACACCTTAGAGGTGTCTTTGGTGCTTAGTCACATTACCATTATTTCAATGGTGCATTAGTCACACTTTCACTATGTCTATGGTGCTTAGGTCACATGATCATTGTTTCAATGGTGCTTTGGTCACACCTTAGAGGTGTCTTTGGTGCTTAGTCACATTACCATTATTTCAATGGTGCATTAGTCACACTTTCACTATGTCTATGGTGCTTAGGTCACATGATCATTGTTTCAATGGTGCTTTGGTCACAATTTAGCTGTGTCTACGGTGCTTCAATCACATTATCACTGTTTAAGTGGTGCTCTGGTCACACTTCCACTGTGTCTATGGTGGTGTAGTAATATTATCACTGTTTTAATGGTGCTTTGGTCACACTCCTACTGTTTCTATAGTGCTTAAATCATATCATCATTGTTTCAATGGTGATTTGGTCATTCTTCTATAGTTTTTGTGGTGTTTTGGTCACATCACACTCTTTCAATGGTGCTTTGGTCACACTCGCATTGTGTATATGGTACTTAGGTCACATTATCACTGTTTTAATGGTGCGTTGGTCACCCTTTCACTGTGCCTACGATGCTTAGGTAACATCATCATTGTTTCAATGGAGATTTGGTCTCACCTTTACGTGTCTATGGTGCTTCAGTTACATTATCACTTTTTTCAATGGTGCTTTGTTCACACTTTCACTGTCTCTATGGTGCTTTGGTCACATTGTAAATGTTTCAATGGTACTTTGGTCAAACGTTCACTATGTCTAAGGTGCTTTGCTCACATCTCTGTTTCAATGGTGCTTTGTTCACACTTTCACTGTCTCTATGGTGCTTTGGTCACATTGTAAATGTTTCAATGGTACTTTGGTCAAACGTTCACTATGTCTAAGGTGCTTTGCTCACATCTCTGTTTCAATGGTGCTTTGTTCACACTTTCACTGTCTCTATGGTGCTTTGGTCACATTGTAAATGTTTCAATGGTACTTTGGTCAAACGTTCACTATGTCTAAGGTGCTTTGCTCACATCTCTGTTTCAATGGTGCTTTGTTCACACTTTCACTGTCTCTATGGTGCTTTGGTCACATTGTAAATGTTTCAATGGTACTTTGGTCAAACGTTCACTATGTCTAAGGTGCTTTGCTCACATCTCTGTTTCAATGGTGCTTTGTTCACACTTTCACTGTCTCTATGGTGCTTTGGTCACATTGTAAATGTTTCAATGGTACTTTGGTCAAACGTTCACTATGTCTAAGGTGCTTTGCTCACATCTCTGTTTCAATGGTGCTTTGTTCACACTTTCACTGTCTCTATGGTGCTTTGGTCACATTGTAAATGTTTCAATGGTACTTTGGTCAAACGTTCACTATGTCTAAGGTGCTTTGCTCACATCTCTGTTTCAATGGTGCTTTGTTCACACTTTCACTGTCTCTATGGTGCTTTGGTCACATTGTAAATGTTTCAATGGTACTTTGGTCAAACGTTCACTATGTCTAAGGTGCTTTGCTCACATCTCTGTTTCAATGGTGCTTTGTTCACACTTTCACTGTCTCTATGGTGCTTTGGTCACATTGTAAATGTTTCAATGGTACTTTGGTCAAACGTTCACTATGTCTAAGGTGCTTTGCTCACATCTCTGTTTCAATGGTGCTTTGTTCACACTTTCACTGTCTCTATGGTGCTTTGGTCACATTGTAAATGTTTCAATGGTACTTTGGTCAAACGTTCACTATGTCTAAGGTGCTTTGCTCACATCTCTGTTTCAATGGTGCTTTGTTCACACTTTCACTGTCTCTATGGTGCTTTGGTCACATTGTAAATGTTTCAATGGTACTTTGGTCAAACGTTCACTATGTCTAAGGTGCTTTGCTCACATCTCTGTTTCAATGGTGCTTTGTTCACACTTTCACTGTCTCTATGGTGCTTTGGTCACATTGTAAATGTTTCAATGGTACTTTGGTCAAACGTTCACTATGTCTAAGGTGCTTTGCTCACATCTCTGTTTCAATGGTGCTTTGTTCACACTTTCACTGTCTCTATGGTGCTTTGGTCACATTGTAAATGTTTCAATGGTACTTTGGTCAAACGTTCACTATGTCTAAGGTGCTTTGCTCACATCTCTGTTTCAATGGTGCTTTGTTCACACTTTCACTGTCTCTATGGTGCTTTGGTCACATTGTAAATGTTTCAATGGTACTTTGGTCAAACGTTCACTATGTCTAAGGTGCTTTGCTCACATCTCTGTTTCAATGGTGCTTTGTTCACACTTTCACTGTCTCTATGGTGCTTTGGTCACATTGTAAATGTTTCAATGGTACTTTGGTCAAACGTTCACTATGTCTAAGGTGCTTTGCTCACATCTCTGTTTCAATGGTGCTTTGTTCACACTTTCACTGTCTCTATGGTGCTTTGGTCACATTGTAAATGTTTCAATGGTACTTTGGTCAAACGTTCACTATGTCTAAGGTGCTTTGCTCACATCTCTGTTTCAATGGTGCTTTGTTCACACTTTCACTGTCTCTATGGTGCTTTGGTCACATTGTAAATGTTTCAATGGTACTTTGGTCAAACGTTCACTATGTCTAAGGTGCTTTGCTCACATCTCTGTTTCAATGGTGCTTTGTTCACACTTTCACTGTCTCTATGGTGCTTTGGTCACATTGTAAATGTTTCAATGGTACTTTGGTCAAACGTTCACTATGTCTAAGGTGCTTTGCTCACATCTCTGTTTCAATGGTGCTTTGTTCACACTTTCACTGTCTCTATGGTGCTTTGGTCACATTGTAAATGTTTCAATGGTACTTTGGTCAAACGTTCACTATGTCTAAGGTGCTTTGCTCACATCTCTGTTTCAATGGTGCTTTGTTCACACTTTCACTGTCTCTATGGTGCTTTGGTCACATTGTAAATGTTTCAATGGTACTTTGGTCAAACGTTCACTATGTCTAAGGTGCTTTGCTCACATCTCTGTTTCAATGGTGCTTTGTTCACACTTTCACTGTCTCTATGGTGCTTTGGTCACATTGTAAATGTTTCAATGGTACTTTGGTCAAACGTTCACTATGTCTAAGGTGCTTTGCTCACATCTCTGTTTCAATGGTGCTTTGGTCACACTTTAACTGTGTCTATGGTTCTTATGTCACATTATCACTGTTTCAATGGTGCCTTTGTCATAATTAACTGTGTCTATGGTGAGTTGTTCACATTTTCTCTGTTTCAATGGTGCTTTGGTCACATTTTCACTATGTATATAGTGCTTTGGTACCATCCTCACTGTTTCAATGGTGCTTTGGTCACACGTTCACTGTGTCCACGGCGCTTTGGTCACATTATTACTATTTCAATGGTACTTTGGTCATATCTTCACAGTTTCCATGGTGCTTAGGTCATCTCATCACTGTTTCAATGGTGCTTTGGTCACACTTTCCCTGTGTCTACGGTGTTGTGGTCACATTATCACTATTTCAATTGTGCTTCGGTCAAAATTCCACTAATTCTATAGTTTGTATGTCATATTATCACTGTTACAATGGTGATTTGCTCATAATTATACTGTGTCTATGGTGCTTTGGTCACATTATCACTCTTTCAATAATCCTTTATTCACACTGTCACTATGACTATGATTCTTAAGTCACATTATCACTGTTTTAACAGTCCATTGGTCATGTTTTCACTATGATGCTTCTATGGTCCATTAGTTACATTATCACTTTTTCAAGGGTGCTTTGGCCACACTTTCAATTTGCCTATTACACGTAGGTCACATTACAACTGTTTCAATGGTCCTTTGGTCACGTCTTCAATGTGTCTATTGTTCTTTGGTCACATTATCACTATTTCAATGGTTCTTTGTTCAAACGTTCACTGCGCCCATCGTGCTTAGGTCACATTATCACTTTTTCAAGGGTGCTTTGGTCACACGTTCTATCTTCCTGTGGTCCTCTGTTCACATTGTCACTGTTTCAATGTTGCTTTTGTCATAATTTCACTATGTCTATGGTGCTTTAGTCATGTTATCACTGTTTCTATGGTACTTTGGTCAAACGTTCATTATGTCTTAGTTACTTTGGTCACATTATCACTGTGTCTATGGTGCTTAGGTAACGTTTTCCCTCTTTCAAGAGTGTTTTGGTCACACTTTCACTGTGTCTATGATGCTTATGTAATATGATCACTGTTTCAATGGTGTTTCTGTCACACTTTTACAATGTCTATGTAACCGTTGTCACATTATCACTGTTTGAATGGTGCTTTGGTCACACTTATATTGAGTATATGGTAGTTTGGTCATGTTATCACTGTTTCAATGATGCTTTGGTCACACGTTCACTGTGTCTATGGTGTTGATGTCACATTGTGACAGTTTCAATGGTGCTTTGGTCACACGTTCACTGTGTCTATGGTGTTGATGTCACATTGTGACAGTTTCAATGGTGGTTTGGTCACACTTTCACTGTGTCTATGATGCTTATGTAATATGATCACTGTTTCAATGGTGTTTCTGTCACTCTTTTACAATGTCTATGTAACCGTTGTCACATTATCACTGTTTGAATGGTGCTTTGGTCACACTTATATTGCGTATATGGTAGTTTGGTCATGTTATCACTGTTTCAATGATGCTTTGGTCACACGTTCACCGTGTCTATGGTGTTGATGTCACATTGTGACAGTTTCAATGGTGGTTTGGTCACACTTTCACTGTGTCTATGATGCTTATGTAATATGATCACTGTTTCAATGGTGTTTCTGTCACTCTTTTACAATGTCTATGTAACCGTTGTCACATTATCACTGTTTGAATGGTGCTTTGGTCACACTTATATTGCGTATATGGTAGTTTGGTCATGTTATCACTGTTTCAATGATGCTTTGGTCACACGTTCACCGTGTCTATGGTGTTGATGTCACATTGTGACAGTTTCAATGGTGGTTTGGTCACACTTTCACTGTGTCTATGATGCTTATGTAATATGATCACTGTTTCAATGGTGTTTCTGTCACTCTTTTACAATGTCTATGTAACCGTTGTCACATTATCACTGTTTGAATGGTGCTTTGGTCACACTTATATTGCGTATATGGTAGTTTGGTCATGTTATCACTGTTTCAATGATGCTTTGGTCACACGTTCACCGTGTCTATGGTGTTGATGTCACATTGTGACAGTTTCAATGGTGGTTTGGTCACACTTTCACTGTGTCTATGATGCTTATGTAATATGATCACTGTTTCAATGGTGTTTCTGTCACTCTTTTACAATGTCTATGTAACCGTTGTCACATTATCACTGTTTGAATGGTGCTTTGGTCACACTTATATTGCGTATATGGTAGTTTGGTCATGTTATCACTGTTTCAATGATGCTTTGGTCACACGTTCACCGTGTCTATGGTGTTGATGTCACATTGTGACAGTTTCAATGGTGGTTTGGTCACACTTTCACTGTGTCTATGATGCTTATGTAATATGATCACTGTTTCAATGGTGTTTCTGTCACTCTTTTACAATGTCTATGTAACCGTTGTCACATTATCACTGTTTGAATGGTGCTTTGGTCACACTTATATTGCGTATATGGTAGTTTGGTCATGTTATCACTGTTTCAATGATGCTTTGGTCACACGTTCACCGTGTCTATGGTGTTGATGTCACATTGTGACAGTTTCAATGGTGGTTTGGTCACACTTTCACTGTGTCTATGATGCTTATGTAATATGATCACTGTTTCAATGGTGTTTCTGTCACTCTTTTACAATGTCTATGTAACCGTTGTCACATTATCACTGTTTGAATGGTGCTTTGGTCACACTTATATTGCGTATATGGTAGTTTGGTCATGTTATCACTGTTTC
The DNA here is from genome assembly GCA_023375785.1 of Penium margaritaceum. NCBI lineage: Eukaryota > Viridiplantae > Streptophyta > Zygnematophyceae > Desmidiales > Peniaceae > Penium > Penium margaritaceum. Next base: position 2,706 of record SZWC01015311.1, on the reverse strand, counting down.
AATGATGCTTTGGTCACACGTTCACCGTGTCTATGGTGTTGATGTCACATTGTGACAGTTTCAATGGTGGTTTGGTCACACTTTCACTGTGTCTATGATGCTTATGTAATATGATCACTGTTTCAATGGTGTTTCTGTCACTCTTTTACAATGTCTATGTAACCGTTGTCACATTATCACTGTTTGAATGGTGCTTTGGTCACACTTATATTGCGTATATGGTAGTTTGGTCATGTTATCACTGTTTCAATGATGCTTTGGTCACACGTTCACCGTGTCTATGGTGTTGATGTCACATTGTGACAGTTTCAATGGTGGTTTGGTCACACTTTCACTGTGTCTATGATGCTTATGTAATATGATCACTGTTTCAATGGTGTTTCTGTCACTCTTTTACAATGTCTATGTAACCGTTGTCACATTATCACTGTTTGAATGGTGCTTTGGTCACACTTATATTGCGTATATGGTAGTTTGGTCATGTTATCACTGTTTCAATGATGCTTTGGTCACACGTTCACCGTGTCTATGGTGTTGATGTCACATTGTGACAGTTTCAATGGTGGTTTGGTCACACTTTCACTGTGTCTATGATGCTTATGTAATATGATCACTGTTTCAATGGTGTTTCTGTCACTCTTTTACAATGTCTATGTAACCGTTGTCACATTATCACTGTTTGAATGGTGCTTTGGTCACACTTATATTGCGTATATGGTAGTTTGGTCATGTTATCACTGTTTCAATGATGCTTTGGTCACACGTTCACCGTGTCTATGGTGTTGATGTCACATTGTGACAGTTTCAATGGTGGTTTGGTCACACTTTCACTGTGTCTATGATGCTTATGTAATATGATCACTGTTTCAATGGTGTTTCTGTCACTCTTTTACAATGTCTATGTAACCGTTGTCACATTATCACTGTTTGAATGGTGCTTTGGTCACACTTATATTGCGTATATGGTAGTTTGGTCATGTTATCACTGTTTCAATGATGCTTTGGTCACACGTTCACCGTGTCTATGGTGTTGATGTCACATTGTGACAGTTTCAATGGTGGTTTGGTCACACTTTCACTGTGTCTATGATGCTTATGTAATATGATCACTGTTTCAATGGTGTTTCTGTCACTCTTTTACAATGTCTATGTAACCGTTGTCACATTATCACTGTTTGAATGGTGCTTTGGTCACACTTATATTGCGTATATGGTAGTTTGGTCATGTTATCACTGTTTCAATGATGCTTTGGTCACACGTTCACCGTGTCTATGGTGTTGATGTCACATTGTGACAGTTTCAATGGTGGTTTGGTCACACTTTCACTGTGTCTATGATGCTTATGTAATATGATCACTGTTTCAATGGTGTTTCTGTCACTCTTTTACAATGTCTATGTAACCGTTGTCACATTATCACTGTTTGAATGGTGCTTTGGTCACACTTATATTGCGTATATGGTAGTTTGGTCATGTTATCACTGTTTCAATGATGCTTTGGTCACACGTTCACCGTGTCTATGGTGTTGATGTCACATTGTGACAGTTTCAATGGTGGTTTGGTCACACTTTCACTGTGTCTATGATGCTTATGTAATATGATCACTGTTTCAATGGTGTTTCTGTCACTCTTTTACAATGTCTATGTAACCGTTGTCACATTATCACTGTTTGAATGGTGCTTTGGTCACACTTATATTGCGTATATGGTAGTTTGGTCATGTTATCACTGTTTCAATGATGCTTTGGTCACACGTTCACCGTGTCTATGGTGTTGATGTCACATTGTGACAGTTTCAATGGTGGTTTGGTCACACTTTCACTGTGTCTACGGTGCTCAGGTAACATTATCACCGTTGTAATGTTGCTTTGGACACAATATCACTCTTTCCATGGCAATTTGGTCATACTTTAACGGTCTCTATGGTGTTTAGGTCCCATAATCAATGTTTCAATCATATTTAGCTCACATGTTTACTGTGTCTATGGTCCTTTGGTCACGTTATCACAGTTTTAGCGATGCTTTGGTTAAACTTTCAATATATCTATGGTGCTTCAGTCACGTTATCACCGTTTGAATGTTGCTGTGGTCATACGTTCACTAAGTCTATGGTGCTTAGGTCACATTATCACTGTTCCAATGGTGCTTTGGTCATGCTTTTACTATGTTTATGGAATTACGTCACATTATCACTGTTTCAATGGTGCTTTGGTTACTTTTTCACCGTGTCTATGGTAGTTTGATCTCATTTTCACTGTTTCAATAGTACTTTGGTCACACTTTCAATGTGTCTATGGTGCTTTGGTCACAATATCACTGTTTCAAATGTGCACTTGTCAGATTTTAACTGTCTCTATGGCGCTTTGGTCTAATTAGTACTGTTTCAATGGTGCTTTCGTCAGACTTTCACGGTGTCTATGATAATTAGGTCATGTTTTCACATTTTTTATGGTACTTTGATCACACGTTCACTACATCAATGGTGCTTTGGTCACGTTTTAACTGTTTCAATGATGCTTTGGTCAAACGTTCACTGTGTCTATGGTGTTTAGGTCACATTCTCATCGTTACAGTGGTTCTTTGATCACAATGTTATAGCGTTAGTGTTTCTTTGGTCCCATTATCACAGTTGCGATTGTGCTTTTTTCACACTTTCACTGTGTCTATGGTGCTTAGCTAGCGTTATCACTATTTCAATGGTTCTT
>SZWC01015310.1:55861-67092 GCA_023375785.1 Penium margaritaceum | reverse complement strand
TATGTGTGTGAGTGTGTGTGTCTTTCTTCCGCCTCCACATCTGCCCCATCCATGACCCCTTGCCCTCACCTCCGCCTGCAACCTTGCCGTTGCCTTTTTCCTTCACCATCATCCTCACACTCTGCCTTGCCACCCTCCCTCTCACAACTCATTGGCACAAATGCCAACACCCTCATCTTCACTGTCCATAAACTCCTCACCATCATTCTCCACCTGGCCACACCGCACCTTCCACCTCAGAAAAATGACTCCCTCAACCTTTTCGGCCACCTTCCCATCCACCTCACTACCTGATGCCTTGTCCTCTACAGTCGAGGCCAGGGCACTCGCCATCTGTCAGCCCTTGTTGCCATCCATGAGCAAGTTGACGTCCGATGCTTCCGGCAAGCATTGGCGTCAAAGCGTCGAAACATCGACAAAATGTCCATGTTGACTTTGATGGCTCGGTGGAGGCAGGAAGCATACTGTTGGTTTGTGTGGCTTTCCACCCGTTACGAGCGACGACCATGGTGATTACCCGTATACCCTGTACTGGTGGTATGGAGCAGCAGCACTAGAGAGCACAGCGACATGATCCTTGTTGCGGAACCAGCTGGCGCCGGAGCATCGAAGCGTGGTGGCTCCACCCACCAACAGCTGCCAGACACCTGCCACAACGTCTAGGGTGCTTGCTGGGATGCTCTGTAGATTTTCTGTAGTCGCTAGAGTTTTCTCGGTGGACTGGCCTTTGTGACCGATTTGCATGTTTTGCATAGTCTGCCCACTCATCGATGTCGGATTTGTGCATGTGACCATATGTAGCGTATGGCTTGAGATTCTGCATCTCAAGGTTCAGACGATATTGCGTTCGGACACCTGTGCGCAGAGTTACGGCCAAAATAGTGGTTTTGGGCCGGTTTTAGGACAAACTGACACTGCTGCTGACGTCACCCGACGTGCGCCGCGTCAGGTATTCATGCTCTGATATCACTAGGAACTTCTTAGAACCTTCCTAACCGCTTGCCACTTAACTAAGCGTCAGCGCTGAGTCAGTGTGTGATGACAGTCACGAGTCATGTACAAAACTGCAAGGGTCTGGGTAGGGACACTTCCACCCAGACTAGGGGGGGGAGGGGGGTAGTGGCTGGAGGTCTTGGCATGCCTGCGGTCACTGACGCAGACAGTAGGAGTCGCCTCCGTGGCAAGACTCACAGGCAGCCCTACCCCACCCCCTTGCATTTCTCTCTTTTCGTCTCTCCAGTCAACTTGTCAATCGATAGACTTCATGGGCGATGATCAATCCAAAGGCAGGACCTGCGAACTACTGCAACCCACACCACTACCGAGGCATAAGGCGAGGGCTACGGCAGACACAGACCTTTTGGTTGACTTGGACCCTGCACAGACAGAGCTTGCAACAGGTAGAGACGCGCGCACACCCAACGCCTTAAAAAGATGACGGCGGGAAACAGAAAGGAGGAGGCCTCGTTGACCATGGACTTCGCGACAAGTCTACTCACACACGTGTGCTTGCCACACTTGCCAGATTTTTTTTCGCAGCTATTGCTCCATGAGTTTTGAAGGGGTAAGCACCGGCATCAACGACAATGGACACATGCCTCTTGTTGCTACCAAGTTCGCATTCACTCCTCATCAAGATGCCGCTCATCAAGATATGAGTCATCAAGATATGAGTCATCAAGATATCAGTCATCAAGATATCAGTCATCAAGATATGAGTCATCAAGATATGAGTCACAGTCATCAAGATATGAGTCATCAAGATATGAGTCATCAAGATGTGAATCATCAAGATATGAGTCATCAAGATATGAGTCATCAAGATATGAGTCATCAAGATATGAGTCATCAAGATATGAGTCATCAAGATATGAGTCATCAAGATATGAGTCATCAAGATATGAGTCATCAAGATATGAGTCATCAAGATATGAGTCATCAAGATATGAGTCATCAAGATATGAGTCATCAAGATATGAGTCATCAAGATATGAGTCATCAAGATATGAGCCATCAAGATATGAGTCATCAAGATATGAGTCATCAAGATATGAGTCATCAAGATATGAGTCATCAAGATGTGAATCATCAAGATATGAGTCGTCAAGATATGAGTCGTCGTGATCATTGTCTCACGCAGACCATGGTAGTGCGGAACGATCTGGTAAAGGGCAGGTTGCTTGTCAGACTTTTTGTGGGTGCTCACTATGGCAAAGGGCTTCAGCAGCTTCACCAAACAATCGACTGCCTCTTGCTCTCAATGGTCGAGCTCAAATGGTTATTTCTTCTTAGTTGTCCAACGTTGCATCCACTTCTCCAACGTTGCATCCACTTGTCCAACATTGCATACACTTGTCCAACGTTGCATCCACTTGTCCAACATTGCATACACTTCTCCAACGTTGCATCCACTTGTCCAACATTGCATCCACTTGTCCAACGTTGCATCCACTTGTCCAACATTGCATACACTTCTCCAACGTTGCATCCACTTGTCCAACATTGCATACACTTGTCCAACGTTGCATCCACTTGTCCAACGTTGCATCCACTTGTCCAACGTTGCATCCACTTGTCCAACGTTGCATCCACTTGTCCAACGTTGCATCCACTTGTCCAACGTTGCATTCACTTGTCCAACATTGCATCCACTTGTCCAACGTTGCATCCACTTGTCCAACGTTGCATCCACTTGTCCAACGTTGCATCCACTTGTCCAACATTGCATCCACTTGTCCAACGTTGCATCCACTTGTCCAACGTTGCATCCACTTGTCCAACGTTGCATCCACTTGTCCAACGTTGCATCCACTTGTCCAACGTTGCATCCACTTGTCCCGTGTCACGTGCATGTCCTCGAAGGCTTTCAGCATCGCAAAGGTGTTGCTCCACTCTGTTGGTGTGTCTGAAACTAGCTAGTTTTGGACACAGCTTTTGAGCGTCTNCGTTGCTTCCACTTGTCCAACGTTGCATCCACTTGTCCAACGTTGCATCCACTTGTCCAACGTTGCATCCACTTGTCCAATGTTGCATCCACTTGTCCAACGTTGCATCCACTTGTCCAACGTTGCATCCACTTGTCCAACATTGCATCCACTTGTCCAACGTTGCATCCACTTGTCCAATGTTGCATCCACTTGTCCAACATTGCATCCACTTGTCCAACGTTGCATCCACTTGTCCAATGTTGCATCAACTTGTCCAACGTTGCATCCACTTGTCCAACGTTGCATCCACTTGTCCAACGTTGCATCCACTTGTCCCGTGTCACGTGCATGTCCTCGAAGGCTTTCAGCATCGCAAAGGTGTTGCTCCACTCTGTTGGTGTGTCTGAAACTAGCTAGTTTTGGACACAGCTTTTGAGCGTCTGTTGCCCTTGACCACCGACACGACTGAGTAAGCTTTGGCTAGTTGCGCACAGTGTTGACGATCTGCCTCAGACTCGCTGGCATCACCAACACGTGTGGGCTGCTATGCTATCCCACAACTTTTTGCACCGCAACATTCAGCACGTGCAAGAAGGAGCTAATGAACCACTGTGTCAAATTCCTTACGGTACAGAGCCACAAGCTCTGTTGCCATGGCCTTGTTGTCGGATGCCTCGTCGATTGTGGCCGACCGCACCCTACCCTGCAGTTCCGATTCCACCACCACCACCTACAGCAAAGCCTGCGCATTATGCTTGCCTGTGTGCTGCTTCCGCACACAGACAAAGTCCAGAGTTGCCATTTCAGCTTAAACTTGTTATCTACCCAACGCACAATGACTTCGAGGTGCAACAGGCGGTTTGCCCAAGTCCGTGCGTAGATGTCAGCTGCCAACGCCAGCGTACCTCTTAGCACTCTTGAACTCTTGACCCAAAGAGTGTCTGTAAAACACTTAGTCTCAAGAGCCTCTGCCCATTGGGGACGGTGTGGCAGCGTTGCATAGCGGTTCAACTCCACAATCCAGTCGTGGACTTTCTGCTCCACCATCATGAAAGACATCTTGTTCCTGACCTACATTGGCTGCTTCTTCTCAACCTGACTTCCGCTCACTACTGTTGGCGATGACAATCTAAGTTGGGGCAACTTGGGTGTGGGCTTTCTCTTCCTTGGCAGGGACGATGGTATCGTACGCTCTCTACTAGAGGCAAGAATTCAAACGACTTCCCAGGTTTGTCTGACGACCATCGGTGTGAATCTTTGCTTCACTCCACACGATACACATCCAGCACCCCTCATCCTCTTCTTCTCATACAGAGAAATGCACTGTGCCTCCCTCACCCTCCAGTTCTATTGTTGCCTCTCACCCTTCAGTTCTATGCCTGTGCCTCCCTCACCCTCACATCGTACTTCATCTCATCCCACCTTGGCATCCATACCACTATCTCCACTTTCCCTTCGTTGCCACCCATGGCCCTACCATGTTCCCTGACCTTGGACACAAGTGCACAAAAACTATAATCTTCATACCCTCCTCTTCTCCCAGCCCTTCTTGCCTTAGCCGTTGTTGCATGTGCAATTCCAACTGTGGCCAACTTTGCCAATCGCCATCCATCATTCTCATCATCACCAGTGACATCATTGTCCACCTCATCATCCTCATCTTCGTCCTTCAACCTCCACGTGTGGTCTACAGCATCGTCCCTGGAGGTTGCCTCCTATCCCTCCCTTGGACGATTCTGACCCCTACCCATCCGAGTGGCATCTCTCCCTCCACCTCGGCGTCCGCCTCCCCTTCTCCCTCTAATGTGCACCACACCTTTGCTTACGCTTCCAATGCCTCTTCCAACCAATCGTCTCCCCCTTTCACCGCTGGCCACCATAGTACCGTTGCTACCAGCTTCATCTGCACTCTCTCTCGCTCCACTACTTCCTCCAACCCCCCCCCCCCCCCCCCACCGCTGCTCTCCCCAACCTCCCAAATGATAATTCGTTTGCTCTACTTCCTACTGCTCACCTTCTGCACTCGCACACCCTCCTGCATAGGACACACAATCCACACACTGTGGTGGTGAGTACCACGTCAATCCACACACTGTGGTGGTGAGTACCACGTCAATCTTGGCCACAACATCAATCTTGTTGCAGGGTCGCTGCAACCCCAACGTCTCCCATAATGCACATTATGTCATCTTCTCGTCCTCTACTGCCAACTCGTACTAAGGGTTCCCTTTCATTCTCTCCTCAAAACATGGCCAACAAATTCATTTCTTTTCGCTGTTGCACCTGTGCCTCATTGCTAGCTTCTCAGCCCAAAGCATGGCAATCGAATTAGGCATTGCACTAGCCGTTGATTATGCACCCTCTACTAATCGCACATGCTTGCTCTGGTGAAACAGTGGCATTCCCACGAGGTGTATGGCAAGCTGCTCTCCCTGTGCTCTCTTCATTGCTGGGGCGTCAAACTCGTCCACCTCGTTACCCTCATCCTCCTCATCAACATCTGGCCCTTTCCTCTAGTCTACGAAAGTTGGACCCTTGGAACCCTCTGTGGCATTCAATCAAGCATCGAGCTGTACAACAACGTTCACGACCTCCCCTGCTTGTGCTACGTGCGTGTGCAGAAAGCGCTAAGTGCCTCATCCGTCTCCATCCCCTCCAGAATCCACTTCACCGCCTGTACATACTTCCCACACTCTTTCTCTACCATCTCCCCGACCCTTGTCTCTCCTGCTACGCTGTAAGGGAGCATTCAACTGCTGTATGGTGGCGCAAATCAGTTACTTCTTCCTTTCCATCTGTCACTTCCAGTATGTGCCAGTCAGTTTGAAGGACTCCCTCCATCTTGTGCAGTGCAGCAACACTGCTGTGCTGTCGTTGGAGTCACACGTCAGATCAATCCTCCGCTTCTGCATCGTCACTCTCCATTGTCACTATCCCTTACAGCTCGTGCTCCACTACCCATTGCTGTTCTGTGTGGTGCTGCTCTACTGTCATCTGCTGCTGCACTCCATGATGCTTCGCCACCTCCCTCACCCACTCGTTTACGTCCTCCTCACGCCACACACTCGGCCACAACCGGAACGACTCCATGCCTGGGATACTACGTACTCTCTCGACCTTATGGCGTGGTCGCATAATAGTTGTGGTGCCCACTGCTCTTTCTCTCAAACAGGCAATGGAGCACTAGCCCCATAGTTGTGCAGCTCCCCTAACGCCGTCGCTGTAGCTACAACTTACTCAATGGTTCTTGGCGAAGCCTCGGGTGAAAGAATGGCGGTGTTGCGGACGCTCCTAATTCTACATTGGTGTCTACAAGCATGCGACCGATGTTGCTGTCCCAGTCCGCAAGGACGGGCTTGCTGCTATGGTGGTTGCCCCACCCCCCGACAACACCCTGGTGGCGTAGATGAACCTGCTATAGCTCAACACCCTGTCCTTATGACAGACGCATATTGCTGGACTAGGGTTGTTTATCCCGATAACTTTCATCTCGGTAAGATAAAGTTGACGATAATTGCTGTCACAATATTTTATCTTTACCTGATCTTCCTTCTATGAAAATTCATCTTTATCTTATCTTTATCCTTCACGATAGTTTTCTTATCCCCCATGAAATCGATACTATCCCTGTCTGAGTGGGATAATTATCCCACTGCATGTGGATAACTATCTTACATCGTGGGGATAATTATCCTTTCAGATAATTATCCCCTGCTGGTCGATATTTATCACCTGCTGGACGATATTCATCGCCCAATCCCGATAATTATCCCATGCTGGGCGATAACTATCTCCAGCTGGGAGATTGATATCGCTCAGGCGATAATTATTGCCTATCGGCGACAATTCTCCAGGCAATAAATATCAACGATAAAGAGACCCCCCCCTGGGAACCAATTTATTGTTATGTTTATCATGATAAGATAATTTTCGACAATGGGGGGGATTATTATCAAAGTTATCTAGATAAAAATGGAAAGATTATCATCCCCACCCACCCTATGCTGCACCAACACTACTTGAGGATGCTACATTTGCAGCAACGGCCAAAGAGAGGCCCTCGTAATAGAGGCAATTGTGCAAACGCCACCTGCCATGCCATACGTGGAGCAAGCCGGTCTGCTACCCATCTCACTAGCCGCTGATGCACATGGGCTGCCATCTCACTAGCCGCTGATGCACATGGGCTGCCATCTCACTAGCCGCTGATGCACATCGGCTGCCACTCGCTGTGTCGTATTGAAACTTGTTCAACGTGTTGCAAAAGTGTTTAAGAAAAATGATTAACACGTCTTAACGCTTTGCAAAGCGTTCAAGGAGTTTTAGTCCTTTTCTTAAACGCTTTGCAAAACGTTTAAGAAAACTTCTTAAACACTTTGCAAAGTGTTTAAGAAGTTTAAATCCCTTTCTTAAACGCTTTTCAAAGTGTTTAAGAAGTTTTAATCCTTTTCTGAAACGCTTTGCAAAGCGTTTGAGAAGTTTTAATCCCTGGGTGTTTGTTCCCAGCAAACCAGCCACGTGGGCTGGCACTCCCTCTGTTGTCCTTCTTCCCTTTATCACCGTCCACGTTGCGGTTGTTGCACCTCTTGTTGCTGGCTGCTGGTGGCTGTTGCTGCTACGAATGAATCCGACTGTGCACCTGTTGCAACGTATGTTGTTGTATCTGTTGCAACGTATGTTGTTGTATCTGTTTCAACGTATGTTGTTGTATCTGTTTCAACGTATGTTGTTGTATCTGTTGCAACGTATGTTGTTGTATCTGTTTCAACGTATGTTGTTGTATCTGTTTCAATGTATGTTGTTGCATCTGTTTCAACACATGTTGTTGTATCTGTTTCAACGTATGTTGTTGTATCTGTTTCAACGTATGTTGTTGTATCTGTTTCAATGTATGTTGTTGCATCTGTTTCAACACATGTTGTTGTATCTGTTTCAACGTATGTTGTTGCATCTCTTTCAACGTACGTTGTTGTACCTGTTTCAACGTATGTTGTTGCACCTTCGTCCACCCACCCCACCCTTGACGCCGCCCATCTTGGCAACCCAGTCTACCATGCAGTGGTGTGCGCTGTCCACCACCACCCAATAAATGAAGTCTGCAAATTGTTGGACCAAGTTAGAAGCCATTCTTCTAGTGCAGCAGAGGTATGTGCCACGGCAAAGGAAACTGAGACTGAGAGGGGGGGGGGGGGAGAGAGTGGTTGTTTGCAAAAGACTGAAACAGAAAAGGTGGACGCGTTTCGGCCGCAAGGCCTTCATCAGCACCTGTGATTTCCCGAGTACATCAGTCTGTGTCATATAGGTAGAGAACATGCAACGACCGAGGTAGGTGAGGAGCCGCCAGGCAACCAACTAGGCAGATTCGAGGGGCGCAGCGGGGTGGTCCCAAAGCGCGGCCGCGGTGCACAAGCGATCGCGCTGATTGCTCGTGAGCCAACCTAGGACAGTTCGGCAGCCTCAGAGGTCCTAATCTCAGACAGAATTGAACTAGGACTCTGTTATTCTCGATTTAACCAGGTAGGTGCGCAACTTCGAGGGCAGGGTCCAGGCCAGAATAACACGGGAAGGGAACACGGTAGAGTTTAGATTTTCTAGACGGTTTGCAAACCGTCTTAAAAATTTAGATTTTTGGGATGAATGGTTGCGTATACGTTTACAATGCTAGATGCCACCAACACCCTGCTGATGGACCAAATCAGATACAGTGCTCACAGTGCTGCAACTAGTTCCTGCTGGTTCGCCTGTCTCTGCTGCTGGTCACCGCTGCAATGTTTCCTGAGACGTTTTCTCGGCGTAACCTTGCTTGTGCCACAAACACTAGTCGGTGCTTATGAGCTGAGCTCCTCGGTAAGCTTCTCGGCCTTGGACACAACCTCCTCGATTCCTCACACCATGTAGAACGCCTGCTCTGGCAGGTCGTCGTACTTGCCATCCAACACGCCCTGGAAGCTGGTGATGCTCTCCTTCACGTCAACGTACTTTCCGGGCGAGCCCGTGAACACCTCAGCCACGTGGAAGGGCTGCGAGAGGAAGCGCTGGATCTTACGTGCGTGTGCCACCACCAGCTTGTTGTCCTCCGACAGCTCATCCATGCCCAGAATAGCAATGATATCCTGCAGGTTCTTGTAGTCCTGCAGCACCGTCTGCTGCACACCACGAGCGCAGTTGTAGTGCTCCGCACCCAAAATCAACGGCGACAACATGCGGGATGACGGGTCGAAGGGGTCCACGGCAGGGTAGATACCCAGCTCCGAAATCGAGCGGGACAGCACAGTGGTGGCGTCAAGATGGGCAAAGGTGGTGGCAGGGGCAGGGTCAGTCAAGTCATCGGCGGGCACATAGATGGCCAGCACGGAAGTAATGGAGCCCTTCTTGGTGGTGGTAATGCGCTCCTGCAGACCTCCCAGATCTGTCGCCAGCGTCGGCTGGTAGCCGACAGACGATGGGATACGGCCGAGCTAGGGTTGTTTATCCCGATAACTTTTATCGCGATAAGATAAAAATGACGATAATTGCTGTCACGATAATTTATCTTTATCTCATCCTCCTTCTGTGAAAGATAATCTTTATCTTATCTTTTTCCTTTATGATAATTTCTTTTTTTCCCCCATGAAATGGATATTATCCCTGTCTGAGTGGGATAATCATCCCACTACATATGGATAACTATCTTACATTGTGGGGATAATTATCCTTTCAGATAATTTTCCCCTGCTGGACGATAATCATCTCCTGCTGGGCGATAATGATCTCCTACTGGGCGATAATCATCGCCTAATCCCGATAATCATCCCCTTCTGGGCGATAACTATCTCCAGCTGGGCGATAACTATCGCCCAGGCGATAATTATCGCCCAGCGGCGATAACTATCCAGGGGATAATTATCCACGATGAAAAGACCCCCCCTGGGGACTAATTTATCGTTATCTTATCTTTATCGCGATAAGATAATTTTCGATAATTGGGGGGATAATTATCGAAATTATCTAGATAAAAATGGAAAGATAATTATCCCCACCCACCCTAGGCCGAGCAGAGCCGACACCTCGGAGTTTGCCTGAGTGAAGCGGAGGATGTTTTCCACGAAGAACAGCACGCCCTCTCCCTCAAAGTCACGCAAGTGCTCGGCAGCAGTCAAACCAGTGAGGCCGACACGGGCACGGGCACGGGCACGGGCACCAGGGGGCTCATTCATCTGGCCGTACACGAGCGCACACTTGCTTTCGCTCTGCTTGTCACCCAGCTTGAAAACTTAGATTTATTAAGACGGTTCGCAAACCGTCTAAAAAATCTAATTTTTTTAAGACGGTTTGCAAACCGTCTAAAAACTCTAGATTCAACAATGCTGGCTCACTTGCTGCTGAGAGAGAGATGTAACAGGTGAGGAGTTCCAAGTCTCACAAGCTTGAAACCTGGGAAATGCATGAGCAAAAAGTGGGAAAGAAAAAAGGACAGGACCTATCCCCTGGCCGAGGACTTCCACCTCCACGCTCAGTTGTGGCTTGACATCCCCTTGCGGCACTTGGAGCAGGTGGGGCTGGACGGGCTATCGGCGGCCGCGGTGACGCGGAAAGAGAAGGTTGGGGGGAGCAGTATGGCGCATCCACAACACCATTGACATGTGGGTCGAGCCCAAACACCGGGTGGCCGAGGGTACCTCCGCCCGGACCTCACCCTGGTGGATCACGAAGTCGGCACCACCTGGGAGCAAGACGTCACCACCGTCGACACACACGGCCAGCGGGCCACCAGCCTGGGGTCCGCTGTTCGAGCGACCGAGGAGGAGGACAAGTATGTGGCAACTCTCGGGCGGGGGCACTTCCTCCGTCCACTGGCCTGGGAGACCTTGGGCGGCCTGGGCGACAAGTTTTGGGTTTTCCTTGCCCACCTGGCGAAGGTCTGCCTCTCCCAAGGGGCTTGCTGTTGCTGAGGAGAGGCCCTTGAGCGCTGGGCCCAGCGGGGCGGTGTTGGCCCTGGCCCAGCGCGCCTCTATCCCTGGCATCCCGAGCCAGCGCGCCTCTATCCCTGGCATCCCGAGCCAGTGTGCCTCTATCCCTGGCATCCCGAGCCAGTGTGCCTCTATCCCTGGCATCCCAAGCCAGTGTGCCTCTATCCCTGGCATCCCGAGCCAGTGTGCCTCTATCCCTGGCATCCCGAGCCAGTGTGCCTCTATCCCTGGCATCCCGAGCCAGTGTGCCTCTATCCCTGGCATCCCGAGCCGGTGTGCCTCTATCCCTGGCATCCCGAGCCAGTGTGCCGCCATCCGCCTCTTCACAGTCACCCACCCCCGGGCGCTGACTCTG
>SZWC01015310.1:33754-45941 GCA_023375785.1 Penium margaritaceum | reverse complement strand
GATGCCAGGCACGTGCACGTGTGAGGGTGCGTGCGGAAGTACCTCACGGTCACTCTGAGGCCACAGCAGCAGCAGCAGCAGCAACAGCAACGATGCACACACACGGCAGTGGATGGGCAACCGCGAGTGAATGCCTGCCATGCTTGACCTCTCCATTGTGCGTGTGCTTGTTTTGTGCCTGTGCTGGCGCTTGTGCTGCGTGACCTTCATGCTTGACACCCTAGCGAGAGCATGCGTGCGGACGGGAACGTGGACGAAAATGTGAATGTGAGAGTCAGTGTGAGTGGGAGCGTGAGTGCACTTGCCGACAACGCCGCCACATCCCAGGTTTGCTGCGCATGTGCGGACGGCCGGAGGCGTTCTTGCGTCTGTCTGTGCCTTTGGTCGTGGCCGCGTGCTTGCGTTCGCGCTGGTGCTTGTGCCTCGGTGCTTCGCTCATGCTGACGTCAGTGCACCCATAGCATGAGAAGTGCGTCGGTTTGTACAAGGCTCCTGCGATGTGGGCTATCGCGGTGCGGGCTACTGCGTTGTCGGCTGCTGCAATGTCGCTGCGGTGTGGGCTACTGCAATGTGAGCTGCTGCGACGTGGGCTAGCTGTCTGAATTCATGGATTAGATCCTGTTGGGCGATGAGACCACTTTCTACGCTCACTAGCGTGGCACCGCCGCCGCCGGTGGCACGGCATCGCACTAGGTTCGAGAAGTGTGCAGGTAGCCCTCGTTTCGGCTAACCATACCCAAAGGCCCCCATTTCTACAGTCAGTTCCCCTCCGACACCGTTTGTAGAATTTTGCACTTCTCCACCAACACTTTTCGACTTCATTTTCCGTCCGGCGAAGTGACCATATACCCACATAATTCCCAATATCTACCGCGGTATCCACATTACACACATTTACCACGCCATATCCATTATTGGAGCTCTTCGCTTCTTTTTTACCGGCATATCCAGCAAAGATGCAAAAATGTATGCTATATCCAAGTGTACATGCTATGTCGACGCCTCATGCCATCCACTGACAATAGCTAGAAACCTAGGCAGTAGGTTGGGGTAGCATGCGTTGTCGATGTAGCATGCGGGCTTCCACGCTCGTTGCTGCCCCCTTAGTCTGCTGCTCTAGAGACTAAGTCTGGAAGCTCTGTGTTTGTTACTCAGAAGTGCGCGCGCCAGTGTTAGCGCCAGAAAGCAACTGAAAACTGAAAGTAACTGATTAGCAATGAAGAATGAGCAACAATGGGAGACCCCTCCAAGTTCTAGCTCCCCCCCACTAGTGTAGAAATTGATACTTAGCTAACCAGCCAATGAGAAAAAAGTGCTAGACCTATTTTCTGCCAGGCACGGTTTTCTCGGTGAGCACTGTCAGACACCCGACAGCCCAAAACCTGGGCGGCGTCCGTTTTGCCTAAAAATTGGACCATAGCATAATATCAACGCTGCAAACGCAGTCGTGCGGTCAGAATCAGCTAGAAAAATAGCTACAAGAAGTTGTGGTTGCACAAACCCAGGCAGTGCCTATGACAGTCAACGATGCCAAACAGGACCATACAACATGAGACATGGACCCTAGGCATTGCATGATGCTGCAGACGCAATGCCACAGCCAGACACAGCGCTAGTTGCATGCAGACATCTACAGTGGCAGTGACCGCTGGCGGCCCGACCACCGAGGAGGCCTGCCGATGGAGCTGAGCGCATCGCCGGAGGAGGCTTCAGCAACGGGTGAATGGGCCTCAACGTGCATCGGCTCCACCGAGCGACACTCCAGCAGCGTCAAGTCTCGCCGTCAGTCATCTGCACGCCGATATACACAAGCCGGGAGGACACAACATAGTACAATGAGAGATGAACGAAAACCAACACTCCCCCATGACTCACAAGCGTAGTGCACATGTGCGGGCAGAGACACAGTCAACGACCAAATTCCCCCAGGCCAAACGGAGACGCAAACAGGGACAGAAAGAGTCACTCACGGATGCATGCCGACTAAACTCACAGCCTTTTTGAACGAGTCGCGCTTTAGTGCCTTGGTCAAGAAGTCAGCCAACTGCCGTACTGTCTCAACCCACACGATGTTGACGCTGCCGTCATGCAACAACGAACGCACATAAGGATACTCAACATTGATGTGCTTTGTGCGTGTGTGATGCACGCCGTCATTGTCGGCGATGGTCATGGCACTCTCATTGTCAGAGTGTTATGTGATGGATGCGACGGCCTGACGCAACTCGGACAACAGACGACGCAACCACACACTCTCACACTCGCCTGAGCCAAGAGCAACGTACTCAGCCTCAACAGTGTTGCATGCAATGCATCCCTGCTTGCCACTACGCCAAGACACAACTATGCCACCAATCAGAAAGATCCAGTCTGTGCGACTCTTACCGTCCGGACTGTCGGCCCAGTCACTATCGGTGTAGCCCACCGCGACAATAGACGGCTGACGGTGGAACATGAGACCTCGCCAAGGAGTCGAGACAACATAGTGCAGTACTCGGATCGCGGCCTCGTACTAGAGGTGACGAGGCTCCTCAGTGAACTGGGCCAGGAGGTTGACGGCGAACACGATGTTTGGGCGCGTAGTCGTCGCCAGGAACATCAGTGACCCGATGACTCGCAGGTATGTGGTCATGTCAACTGGCTCCCCCACAACGACTAGGTCAGGACTCTTCAGCTTCGCCTGGCCATCGGGTGACATAGGTGAGGATGCGCTCGGCATGAGGGGCAGATCCTCCGCAAAGCAGGTGGACAGTGTCTGCACATAGGCGGTCTGGTGGATGTGCAGGACGCCCTCGGAGCGATCATGCTCAAGCTCCATGCCTAGGAAGATTCTGGCAGACCCAAGGTCCTTCATCCAGTAGGCGGCGTGTAGCAGATCCTTGACACGCTGGATGGCAGCCGTGTCTGGCGACGCAATGAGCAGATCGTCGACGTAGACCAGAACAACGGCAAAGGTCTGGCCTCGCGAACTGACAAACAATGCGGGGTCAGCGGTGCTGCGCTGGAGCCCGCCACAAAGGAGCGTACTGCTGATTTATTGGTTCCAACACCGAGGCGATTGCTTCAGGCCATAAAGGCCCTTACGCAGTCCCCAGACTCTCCCAGTGCCATCGTCGTAGCCTGGGGGCTGCACCATGTAGAGCTCCTCACCCTCCAGTGAACCATGGAGAAAAGCATTGCTCACGTCCATCTGATGCAGCTCCCACCTGTACTGGGCGACCAGACTGAAGAGTGCCCGGCAAGTGGAGAACCGGCCAACTGGGGCAAAGATCTGGTCGTAATCGACCCTAGGAATCTGGGCAAACCCCTTGGTTGTAAGGCGGGCCTTGTACTTGTCCAAGGACCCGTCGGGCTTCCACTTGCGCCGAAAGACCCACTTGGCGCTGATGGCCTTCCGTCCTGGGGGAAGGTCGACGAGGTCATACAAGTGGTGCTGTCGGATAGCGGCGAGCTCATCGGCGCAGGCAGCGTCCCAGTGTGCGGCCTCAAGAGAGGCTTGTGCCTCGCGCAGGGTTTTTGGGTCCTCCGGGCGTGCTGTGGAGCGGCCTCAGAGAGCATGTGCAACTCAAGCCCCAGGTGGGATGCGTGCGAGTGCAGCACCAACAGCGTACCAATGCTCATGATGAAGCATGGCATAGCCCAGTGTGGAGCCTGGGTGAAGGTCTCCAATGATGGCCGAGGTGGTCAAGCCGAGGGCCTTGGTGCTAGGATCCCCACTCACGACCGTGGGAGCAGAGGAGACATGTGGAGCCATGGGGGGTCAATGCACCACGGAGCGCGGTGCGACGGTCTGCGCGCTCACCGACGGTCTTGGTCGGAGGCTGCCGCCTGGGCCACGCATGTAGCGTGGCAGGGCAGGTGACGGCACTGAGTCCGTCAAGCTGATGCAGGTGGACGGGGTTACTGGCCCGGAGGGGCCCACGGATGTTACCGAGGCTATCGGCCCGGAAGGACCAACGGGCGCGACTTGGGCTACTGGCCTGGAGGAACCAGCGGACGCGAATGGGGTTCTTGGCCCCGAGGAACCAACGGACGTGACTGGGACTACTGGCCCATAGGGACCAGCGGAAGCGACTGGGACTGCTGGCCTGGAGGAACCAGCGGACGCGACTGGGACTCGAGGCCCGGAGGGACCAGTGGACGCGACTTGGGCTGCTGGCTCGGAGGAACCAGCGGACGCGATTGGGACGGCTGGCCCAGAGGGACCAGCGGACACGATTGGGGCTGATTGCCCAGAGGGACCAACGGACGCGACTGGGACTGCCGGCCCGGAGGGATCAGCGGCCGCGACTGGGCCTGCTTGCCCGGAGGGACCAGCGGACGCGACAGGGGCTGCTGGCCCGGAGGGACCAGCGCACGCGACTGGGGCTGCTGGCCCGGAGGGACCAGCGGACGCAACTGGGAATGCTGGCCCGGAGGGATCAGCCGACGCGACTGGGGTTGCTTGCCCAGAGGGACCAACAGACGCGACTGGGACTGTCGGCTCGGGGGGACTGAGGAATGTGTCACCCGGAAGCGGCAGGACGGAAGACAAACTTACCACTCCCCCACGCAACGGGATAGACACGGACGAGCCGGAGCAAATGAGGTCGTGATGAAACAGGTCCTCGAAGAAGAGGGCGTCCCGAGACTCAACGATGGAGTGCCGGGAGGGATCCCAGAAGCGTCAGGCCTTGGACTGACGAAAGACACCAAGGAAGGTGCAGGGACGTCCGCGAGGGGCGAGCTTGCAGCCCTGCTGCGGGACGGGCAGCCACACAATG
Source organism: Penium margaritaceum (assembly GCA_023375785.1). Classification (NCBI taxonomy): domain Eukaryota; kingdom Viridiplantae; phylum Streptophyta; class Zygnematophyceae; order Desmidiales; family Peniaceae; genus Penium; species Penium margaritaceum. Next base: position 41,178 of record SZWC01015310.1, on the reverse strand, counting down.
GCCACGCAGCCCCAGACGCGAGCCGGGCGGAGGTCGGCTCGCTAACCGCACCAATGCTGGTACGGTGTGGACTGGCGGGGAAGGGGACCATGAGGAATCCGGTTCCAGACCCAGGTAATGTAGGCCATGGCTTCAAAATAGAAGCCTTCGGAGAGACCAGACTTGACCCGCATGGTGCGGACGACGTCGGCTATAGTACGGTTCCACCGTTTGGAGACACCATTCTGGGCGGGTGTGTAAGGCGCGGACGTTTCATGGCAAAATCCGCGGGAGGCGAGAAAGGTCGCGGCCTCACCCAGGTACTCATTGCCGCGATCGGAGCGAAAGCGGCGGAGAGAGCGACTGCACTCGTGCTCCGCAAGGACAAGCTAGTCCTGGATGGCGTGGGCAACATCGCTCTTCTACCGAAGGCAGAAGACCCAGCGATAGCGAGAAAAGTCGTTAGTGAGAGTGAGGACGTAGCGACCACACTCACTGACGGACTCAGTGGGGAGAGGACCCATGACGTCCGAATGGACAAGGTCAAGGGGGGCGGACGCACGGGAGGAAGACAAGGGATACATGGACTGGTGCATCTTCCCCTAAGCGCAGTCAATGCACTCAACTGGGCACGGGGGGGGAAATGTCTCCGGGTCAAGGCCCTTGGCCAGCTGGGTGCGGAGCATGCTGTCTACGGCGACAGAGTGGACGTGGCAGAGGCGGCGGTGCAAGAGGCGAGTGTGCTGAGGAGAAAGTGTATTGGTGACAAACACATGGTCTGTGGCGGGAGACGGGGAGGAGACAAAAGGAGAGGAGGAGAGGCGAGGTACATGCCACAGGTTGCCACGGGCGGTGGCATGGAGCCCAATAAGGCCAGACGGACGCAACGACACAATGCCAACACCACGCGAGTGCACAACGTCCATGCTCATGTGGTCAAGGGCAGTGACGAACAGAAGGCTGAGCTCAAGACTAGGGACGAAGAGGATATCAGTCAGAAAGACGTCACCGGAGGGATCACAAAAACGAACGACGCCAACACCACGGACAGGCAACACCTGGCCAGAGCCTGTCTGGACACCGGAAACATCACCTACAGGAGCGACCTAAAGGCCTCACGATAGGTTGTGATGTGATGTGTGGTCCCAGAGTCGATGATCTAGGTCTCAGCAGGGTCCTGGAACGGGGTCGCAAGATCACTAACAGTCACATGGCAACAAACAAGGGACGAGGACGCGGTGGAAGGAGGTGCAAATCGAGACAGCCAATCGTCAAGCCAAGAAACATCATCTTGGGAGGGGGTACCGGGGACCATGAGAGACGACGAGATAGACAAAGGAACGGGGCACGACTGTAACTCAGTCTCAGTCATAGAGGGCTAGACAGGAGAGCAAGAAGTGATGCAACTCGCACTTCCCTTGGGTGGAGGGCAAGGCAGGCCGAGCTAGAGCGCGATGAACTGCTCCAGCTGGCGCTCACAGGAGGATGGCCTGGGGGTGTAGGCGGAGTGCGGGATGATGGCGCCGGAGCCCGGGTAGAAGGAGGACCACGCCGGCGACGACGGCTGTGGCGCTGGTGTCGGCGGGACCGGTAAAGCAACCGGAGTGGTGAAGTTGCTGGACAAGGCGGAGGTGTCAGAGCCGACGACAGTCACGGCAGCAGAGGCGGGACGGCGCTCGTGCTGGTGATGCATGGTAGCAATGACGCAGGCCTCATCCGTCGGTAGAGGGCACGTGTACCACCCGTGCCCGAGCTGGTCATACTTGTGGCAGACCGAGCCGCCAGCACTAGACCCGTCAACGACTGCTGCTGCTGCTATTGCTGACCTTTGCCTTTCTTGTTCCGACGCTTCTTCTTCCCCGACGAGGATGAGGTAGTTGCAGTGGGTGAGGCGACGGCCACAGAGGCGACGGCAGGGGAGGCGACGGCTGGGGAGGCGACGGCCTTCATGCACTGGAGTCGGGACTCCAGACGGGCTTCCTAAATGTTGAGGATGAGCGCGTATGCCCAGGGCATGAGGGTGCCCTGGGACGCCATGGTGGAGAGAACGTCGTGAGGGTAGTGGACAAAGACGTCCGCGTACGCTTTGGTGGCACCGCGCTTGATGGTGAGGAGTGCGGCCAAAGGGGGTGGGGCAGCGGTCCCGAGGCGACAAAGGATGTCCTCCGCCCGCTGCCAGTAGGAGGAGACCGTCTTGGTCTCCCCCATGTGCAGGAAGTTGAACTCCCGCAGTAGGCAGCTAGTCTCAGCGTCGCTAGACAGGCGATGGGGACGAGTGAGAACATGCCACGCGGCTGTAGGGTTTGGGGTGGCGCCAGCGGTGAAGTCGCCCAAGAAGGGCTCGAGGACGAGGCGGGAAGCCGTAGGGGCGACAGGGACAAGAGCCCGGATAGCACGACCAGCGTCATACAGCTGGTCAGCCAGGGTGGCATCATACGGCATTGTGTAGTATGCCCATAGGCCCTCACCCCGCGCCTAGATGCGGAAGCTGAGCTCCCATTTCCGGAACTGCTCGCCGGCCTGAAGCTGCGGCGGCGGCGTCTCAAATTCCTTTTGCCTGCATCCCACACCCAGAGTGGGGCCAAGGACGGAGGTCACTGTCTGCCGCTAGCGCAGAGTCTGGTACTGCACCAGGTATTGTGTGGCAGCAGACATAGCTGGGCTGGCGTGCCCTGGAGGGGGGAAGGACGGAGGCGCATTGGGTACAGACTGGGAGACTAACGATTGCAGTGCCGCAAGCTGTTGGGTTAGGGTAGCGAGCTGTTGCTAAAGAGCAGCGAGGGGGTCAGGGTTGTCGCCAACGAAGTCAGAGGGCTGCTGGCGCCGCTGCTCCTATTGTTGCTACTGCTGCTGCTGCTTTCGCTGTTGCTGCTGCTCCTACTGCTACTACTGCTCGTGCTTCTCTTGCTGCACTTGCTGTTGCTGCTACTACTACTCTTGGTGCTGTTGCTGCTGCTGCTACTCTTGTTACTACTGCTGTTGCCACTGCTGCTGCTGCTACTGCTTTAGCCATTGCAAGAAAGGGGGGGTGGGAGTACCCCCAATAGAGGAGGACCCCTCCCCAGTGGGCCTACAAGCCATGGTCTGATGCCCTTTGTTTTGTTTTTTTTTTCTCTGTGGGGTGCTGATGTTAGCAGTGACGTCTGCTAAGGGCGATGGACCTCCTGCCCAGTCTTAAGATTACTTCCCCCTTCCCTTGACCCCTTCTTTGGTTTTTTTTTGTTTTTTTGTGTGAGTTGATGACATCAGCAGTGACGTCAGCAGTGACGTCAGTAAGGGGATGCTGACGTCAGTGGTGGCAGTTGTTGGGGGCGTTACAGCTGCTGTTTTTGCTGCTGCTGCTGCTGTTGCTGTTGCTATTGCTACTACTGTTGCTGCTACTGTTTGTTGCTGCTACGGCTGGTGCTGTAATCGGTGCTGTTACTGCTGTTGCTAAGGGTGCTGCAGCTGCTGCTGTTGTAGCTGCTGTTGCTGTCGCCGCTGTTGTTGCTATAGTTGTTGCGGCTGCTGCTGCTGCTGCTACGGCTACTGCTACTGCTGTGGTTGTAGTTACAGCTATAGTTGTTGCTACTACGGGTTGCTGCGACTGCTAAGGCTGCTGCAGCAGTGGCAGCAAAGCAGGTGGGGTGGGGGAATTCTTTTGCTCCTTTTTCTTCCTTCTTCATCGTCTGTAACAGCGGGCAACTGCCCGCTGTCAGCTGCGGGAAGCGGGCTGCTGCTCGCTGGCAGCGGGCTGTTGCTTGCTGGCAGCGGGCAACTGCTTTCTAGCAACAGCGAGCTACTGCTTGCTGCTCACTCACTACGGGCAGCGAGCAGCGGTAGCATGTGCAGGCAACTACTCGTTGCAGCTACTACTGCGGTTGGTTGCTGTTTTGGCTGCTGTTGCGGCTGCTGGAGCATGTTGTTGCTGCTGCACAATGTTGAAAATGTTGCTTTGCCGCTTCTGCTGCTCGCTGCTGCTGCGGGCTGCTGCTTGCTGCTACTGCGGGCTACTACTACTGTTGTTGCGAGATGCTGCTGTTGGCTGCTGCTGGTGCGGGCTACTGTGAGCTATTGCTTTTGCTTGCTATTGCTACTGCACGCAGCTACTGCTGGCTGCTGCTGCCACTACTTGCTACCGTTGCTTACGGCTGCCGCTGCTACAAGCTGCTACTGTTGCGTGCTGGTGCAAGTAACTGCACCTGGGTGACGTTGCCGCGTACGTCGTCGCCCGCAAGTGTTGGACGCGACCTGCTGCCCACCTCCTCGTGTCACGTGTGGGGGTCAATGCTGCCGAAAACTTTTGGCAGCATTTCCCCAGGCCCAGTGGCCATGGGAAAAAATCTGACGCCGCCACCAGGCGGGTCAATGCTGTCGGAAAAAATCCGGCAGCATTTCCCCTGCACTGGCGCATATGGGGTTCCGCCGGCGTTGTCTGGCACCTGTACGCCAATCTTTTGCTGCTGCTGCTACGCTCTGGCTGTGATACCAAGCTAGAAGCCTAGGCAGTAGGTTGGGGCAGCATGCATTGTCGATGTAGCATGCGGGCTTCCACGCTCGTTGCTGAAGTCTGCTGCCCCCTCAATCTGTTGCTCTAGAGACTAAGTCTAGAAGCTCTGGGTTTGTTGCTCAGAAGTGCGCGCGCTAGTGTTAGCGCCAGAAAGCAGCTGAAAACTGAAAGTAACTGATTAGCAATGACGAATGAGCAACAATGGGAGACCCCTCCAAGTTCTAGCTCCCCCCTACTAGTGTAGAACTTGTTACTCTGCTACCCAGCCAATCACAAAATACCGTACTGTCCCTTGATTTCGTTAAATATTTTATTATGAATTGTGTGACATTTGATTTTGCCCAAAATTAGGCCCTATGTAATTTTTTGGGTGATTCTCCCAATCCCCTACTCTCCCCATCCCTGCTCCTTAAATTCGCCCATACCATGTTCAAGTCCTTGGTCCGTGGGCTCGGAGCGACAGTCGCTTCTCGAGAACTCAAAGCTTTGAGTTTTCAAAGCTTTGAGGTCTCGCATGACACGTCAGTGTTTTTGCACTGACGTGTCGCGAACGAGGAACGGCGAGGGCATGGTCGACGCGTCGGTTTACGCTCGCCATCGCGAGTGCACTCCGACTAAGCTGGACACAAAATGTTTGATAGCGACTCCCATTTTGTTTACACTTTTTTTTTGTGTAGCTAGTCTCTAGTTCCCAAATTATAGAGGTGATTCGCCCAAGCCAGGCACAATTATGCTACTGCTCAGAGGCGAATCAAAAATAATTATTTTGAACGAAAACAGTGGACAGTACGGTAGTGCTAGACCTATTTTCTGGCAGGCAGGTTTTCTCGGTGAGCCCTGCCAGACACCCGACAGCCCAAAATCCGGGTGTCGTCCGTTTTGCCTGAAATCTGGACCATACCATAATACCGACGCTGCAAACGCAGTCGTGTGGTCAGAATCAGCTAGAAAAATAGCTACAAGAAGTTATGGCTGCACGAACCCAGGCAGTGCCTATGACAGTCAACGATGCCAAACAGGACCATACAACATGAGACATGGACCCTAGGCATCGCATGATGCTGTAGATGCAATGCCACAGCCAGACACAGCGCTAGGTGCATGCAGACAACATCTGCAGTGGAAGTGACCGCTGGCAACCCGACCACCGAGGAGGCCTGCCGATGGAGCTGAGCGCATTGCCGGAGGAGGAGGCTCCAGTGACGGGTGAATGGGCCTCAGCGTACGTCGGCTCCACCGAGCGACACTCTAGCAGCGTCAAGTCTCGTAGTCAGTCATCTGCACGCCGATGTACACAAGCTGGGAGGACACAACAGAGTACAATGAGAGATGCACGAAAACTAACACTCCCCCTGCTGACGTCGTCAGTTATGAGAGAAAAATCACAAACCCTTTTTTATTGGGGTTTGTGAATTTTCTCACAAAGGTTTGAGACAGTTTTGTGTTGGGGGACCAAAACATCCCATGTGTTGAAAGAGAACCTGCTGGGTCCCACGACCGCGGAGCCCAGCAGGAGCTCGCTCAAAAATAAAACCCTAAAACCCCCAGTGTCATTTTGGGTGTGGTTTGATAGTGGTTTGCATGTATAAAAATGGGTTTGTTTCTTCAGAATTTTTTTAAGAAGACATTTTTGCTCGATGGCGATCAAGCGATTAGCTTTGTCGTTTTTCTCCGACTCGCAAACCCCCATTTGCGGATGTAGGGTTTTATGTTTGCGCGGGCTCCGCCCGTACAAACATTGAAAACACTAAATCTGCAAATGGGGATTTGCAAGTCACAAAAGAAGAAAGAAAAAAGAAAAGAAAAAAAAGAGGCAGGTATTGCACGCAAAGCGCGTATATGGTTACATAGTAACCGAGCAAAAGCATTCATATTGGTATCTCTTAAGAGGCTAAGTAACTGCCCGCAATCTGGACCACATAATGGAAGGTTTGCCATGGGAGTTTATTTCATCCATGAAAGCCAAAACTGGTTGTAAATGGACTGCCAAACTATCACCCGCATTCATTCAAACTTTTTTTTGTTCGCCCATTGTGTATGGTTTGGGCGAACTCTTCCTAAACTACATAAAGCTACGCTAGATTTTTTCCAGCTTGTGTGGATGTTAAAGCGAAAGAAAAAAAAAACCACAACCAAAAATTGAACAAATGCGCTTGACGGTATAGTATTATGTATAACAATTCACCAACACATTAAAGAAGAACCTCAAAAGGTATTTCTTCTCTTTTATTTTAACATGGTTTTATCCAATGATTTACTTGTTTAAATGAGATTAGTTTCTTCTTGTATTGTGAACATGCTAGTTTCACATATTTATCATGAAATTGACTAAATAAAACATGATCTTTGGCAAATTTTGATGAATCTTGAATGTTTCCTTATGTTACAAAGAAAAGATGACATAATTATAGGCAAAATTCAATTTGTTTACCTTCTTGTATGACAGTGGTTGAATTTGTTTTCTTTCAATTGCATCTTGACCTTGTTTGAAGCCGGGTTTACGAGTCTCAAGAGTTTAGCATGACGACCAGTTCTGTGAAACAGGACAGGGCGAGGCCAAGGGGGAGCGACAAAGAGGGAAAAAAATTGTTAAATTCCCCTTGCCAATGGATTGGAGGGCCTAAACGTACAGTCCGTACCCTTTTATCCTAGCGTCGGACTGTGCATTCCGTACTATCCGGGGTCTGTGGGGAAATCTAGGTTGATGTCCGTGATTTTTTTCTTCTAGGCCGACCTCACCTGGGCATCCGAGGACGTGGGGAGGCATAGAGTCCGACTGATTCTTGCACCCTGATTGGTGGATATGTCAGAAAAATGACCGATCCACCAATCACGATTTTCTTGAAGCATCTTTTGGCCACGAACCGATTGGAATAGGTTACCATGTAACCCAAAAAAACAAGGCTAACATCCCGATCGCGATTCTCGCAAGGATGGGGGGGGGGGGGGGGGGGGG
>SZWC01015310.1:15910-33557 GCA_023375785.1 Penium margaritaceum | reverse complement strand
GGGGGGGGGGGGGGGGGGGGGGGGGGGGGGGTGAGAGCATACCAAGGGGGTGACACATCACCCCCTCGCTTTGCTCGATCAGCGACTTCAGCCGCCGATCAGGCATGGCCATGAAGACGGATATGCCGTTGTTTTTTCTTAACCTTCTGAATGTGGCGTGATTGATATTCAACTAACCGATATATCAGGTTTATGTTGATGCTTGCGCGGATGTATCTACCATATTGCCATTTTCCATATGATCCCACTTTTAGGTTAGTTTCTGAAATATTCTCATCGCTTTGTGGACCGCCAACCTGCAATAGATGATTTCCAAAGTCGAAACCGAGAAGTCAGCGGTGTCCAACATAAAAAATGCAATAGTAGAGGTGCCCATGCTTTTGATTGTGCAAGCGAAAACGGAAAGATATGACAACTGTACCCAATTCAGACTTCGCTCTCAAAGCCGGACTTTGTCGACTTCGAGGGCGAAGTCAACGACTTCTGAAACCCGCCTCACCGATGTCAGAAGTCACCATGTTGTGGGTTTTGGAGTTTGCAAGTACGAACTCCAAACCCTACGTGTTCGCAAGGGTAAATTCACAAACTTGCTAGTGTAAACTAGGGAGCAACCCCCTAGTTTAACCAAGGGGTTTAGGTTATGTTTTTTCACTTTCCCGGGCACCTGCCGGGCCCCGTGGTAACGAGGCCCGGCAGATCCCCTTTCTTCTATCACAGTGTGCGCCGCATCTTGCAAACCCCCCTCTCCCAATATCCAGCAAATCCCCTAGTTGAACTAAGGGGTTTGGGTTTTGTTTGTTTTTACTTGCCCGGATACCTGCCGGGCAAGTAAAAAAGGGGATCTGCCAGCCCCCGCTACCGCGGGACCCGGCAGATCCCCTTTCTTTTATCACAACGTGCGCCGTATGTCGCAATCCCCCCCCTCCCCCATCATCCGACAAACCCCCTTAGTTACAGTGGGGGGTTTGGGTTTTATTTTTGTACTTGCCCAGGTACCTGCCGGGCCTCGTCCCCTTTCTTCTTATCACAACGTGCGCCGCATGTCGCAACCCCCCCCCCCCTAAAACTTGACAAAACCCCTAGTTATACTTGGGGGTTTGGGTCTTGTTTTCTTACTTTCCTGGGCACCTGCCATGCCCCACGGTAGTGGGGCCCAGTAGATGCCCTTTCTTCTATTGCATCGTGGGCCGCATCTTGCAAACCCCCCAAAACCCTCGACAAACCCCCAAGTTGAAATGGGGGGTTGGGCAGGGTCATTGCAAGCTCGTGAGGAGGTTCCTACGCGAAACCCCGCTGCGAGCTCGCGATGAAGGGCGAAGTTCAACTTCGCCCTCGAAGTGGAAATACATGTCAAATCTGTTAAAAACATGAGACATATGTCAGTCGTGCCCGTTTTTACTTGCACAATAAAAAACAGGGGTACCATTGTCATTTCGTTTTCGACTTCGGACACCGTCGTCTTTGTGTTTTCGACTTTGGACACCGCCAGCTTTCCATTTTCGACTATGGAAGCCATGGGTACATTACAACACCGTCCTAAGATCAAGTAAGTTGTTTGTGTTACGTACCAAACGTACACGTGTCCCTAATCTTTTTTAGTGGGCATTTCTATTATCACACAAACAGCACATCGCGGCGCGAAACCGGGACATTCCCTCCAACAGTCGAGGGCAAAGGAGCCAACTGCTGCAGCCCTTAGTGAATCTTCCAGAACCTTCTGACAACCTCGACCACTCTTGCAAATCTACGACAGAGTTATCATGACCTTTTTGTCGACGTCTCGACGCACGTAGAAAAATCTGGATTAATAAAGATGCATCTCGCACCTTCACTGTTGATTCTTGAAGCCCCTTGATTTCTCGGCGAACGTTCTCCAATCCGACCAATCACAACGCGACCCTGCACACGTCACACGTCGCTCGACAATCAACCCAACGACTCTTGACTATGCCTCATTTGTAACTCGACACTTGTACACATGTTTGGTCATTTCCACACTTGTCATCAAAGTACACTTACCGCTATTTATAAGTTGCTCAAATGACCCAAATTCTAAATCGTGTTCTGCCTCGCAACTTCTACCTGTTCACCATCTACGCTCCCTTTGGTATGACACTTGGTATCAGAGCGTAGTGGTACCGGAGAGGCATCCGACTACTTTACCCATCCGGAGGGCTACCTTGTAAAGGCGTCAGCGCATCCCGCACGTCAAGATTTCGCAAACTTCGCGACTAGGACCGAAGGCGAGCGAGTGCAACCCATGACCAGTAACAGGTCTTTGGCGACGACTTGGGCGATAGATGAGCAGAATGTGCTGATGGACGCGACTCTTGAAGCGACAACGAATGCTGGCGTGGCAGGCTATGTGGCAGCTAGACCAACCCCTGCGGCTTCGATGACTTATCTGGTTGCGGACCCAACGGCGGTAAACCAGACACCCCTACCAACAGCCTTGGCGACGTCAAAAGGGACGACATGTGGCACTAGACGACCGGTGCGGATCAACGAGGAACTGGCAAACCGGATCTCCATGCTCGAGGGGATCAACAACCATCTGCTCCAACATCTCAACATCGCGATGGAGGCTCTTCGCAACGGAAATACACAAGAAGCGGTGCTCGTCGAGAGAAGTTCCCAACTCTCAAGCAAACCCAAGATTTGTCTAGATCCACCAAAACCGTTTGATTATGCAAACTAAAAGGGACCAACGGTTTGGATTCAACTTACGAGTTTAGAGGTGTACATCACCGTTCCTTGGGTCAACGACGATCAGTGGACAATGGACCTCGCGACCGTGCTTTTGGGTGGCACGGTGCTAAGTTGGTGGTCTGATCTAAAGACCATCCAACGGCAGCAGGAGACCGGCGGAGCATCATAAACGGCCAACGACACCCGTCTCATATTGCCGAATGTAAGCGTTCTACCCTTGGAGAAGATCAGACCACATTGGCAAGACGCAATGACGCTACCAACCGCTTGGAATGAATTCTTGCACATGATGCTTGCACGTTTTGGATGACTGAATGAAACGCGCTACCAATCGACAGCGTTGGCTACAACACTCAGCTCCAGGAATCTTATGGCTGGTGACCTCCTAACCACAGTTATCATGGAAACGGAAGAAGTCAATCCGGGGACTCCTCCACTCCGATCTAGGTGGACGCCGTCGACCAGAGAGAAACGCAAACATGCTAGAACTACAAAAAAGTCGAGCACATTGCTCGCAAATGTTGGAGCAAGTTGTAGGCAAAAAAGAGGGAGGAAGTCATAGAAAAATGAGTTGGAGAACAGCAAAGGAAAGGAGTAAAAGGCGCAACTCTTGTCCTTGCAGAGTGTTCTGCGCCGAACAATTGCCAATCTGAACGACCTACATTGTTGTAGAGGGTTTCTGAATTCACAAAGTTCGACGAGGGGTACGAGGATGACCAAGCGGTGATACTACTAAGAGTCCAGCCTCAAGGATGCATGAGTCGCAGAACGGTATTGGCACTATTGGATAGAGGAGCTTCACACACCTTCGTGAGCAACGGCACGGTTCGCAAACTGGGTTTGCACACGGGACCAGGGGTGTCTTAAGAAAAAACCGTCGATGGGAGATTGCAATTACTAAAACTCCGAGAATCACTACCACTACAAGTACGAGATCTACGGGATGTAACGGTCTGGAGGTCTTGTCCAACAAGAAATGACAAAATCATCCTCGGATGAGATATCCTATACAAGCACAATTTGCAGGTCCACTGGAACAACGGCGACGTCTACATGGAGATCAAGGGCGCCAAAGAACAACTTCTGCATGTGGGACTGAAGCTGAGAGGGGAAGCAAAAGAGGTGGAAGAAGTAGAGCAAGCCGTGGTAGCAAAGAAGCGACAACCTGTGCAGCCGATACCGCTCAACGTGGCCAAGTACTGCATACGACGAGGAGCTTGTGAGTGGCTCGTATACCTCAAGCAAATAGTGGAGGCGGAAGTGGCACCAGCTGAATCATCACCCTCATTGCCCTCATGTACCCCATCAGCCTCATCGGCATCCACAAAGTTTGCGATGGTATCCAAAGAGTTTGCACCACTCATCCAAGAGTTTGCAAACGTCTTCCCTGACAAACTATGAAGAACCCTACCTCCTCAACGAGACGTCGACCATCGCATCAAACTGAAGCCTGGCATCAGACCTACAATTCAAGGGGTCTATTGGATGAGCGATCACGAGCTGACCAAGCAGAAAAAGCAACTCGATGAAATTCTCGGTCGAGGATTCATCCACCCATCCACGTCACCATACGCCACACCAATCCTATTTGTCAAGAAGAAAAGTGGCAAGATGAGGATGTGCGTGGACTATTTGGCATTNCAACCTGTGCAGCCGATACCGCTCAACGTGGCCAAGTACTGCATACGACGAGGAGCTTGTGAGTGGCTTGTATACCTCAAGCAAATAGTGGAGGCGGAAGTGGCACCAGCTGAATCATCACCCTCATTGCCCTCATGTACCCCATCAGCCTCATCGGCATCCACAAAGTTTGCGATGGTATCCAAAGAGTTTGCACCACTCATCCAAGAGTTTGCAAACGTCTTCCCTGACAAACTATGAAGAACCCTACCTCCTCAACGAGACGTCGACCATCGCATCAAACTGAAGCCTGGCATCAGACCTACAATTCAAGGGGTCTATCGGATGAGCGATCACGAGCTGACCAAGAAGAAAAAGCAACTCGATGAAATTCTCGGTCGAGGATTCATCCACCCATCCACGTCACCATACGCCACACCAATCCTATTTGTCAAGAAGAAAAGTGGCAAGATGAGGATGTGCGTGGACTATTTGGCATTGAATGGCACTACCATCAAGAACCGTTACCCTCTTCCCCGAGCTGATGAGCTTTCCCACCAGCTCCAAGGTTTGAGCTGGTGGAAAATCGAGCTAGAGCTGGGAGCTGGGCCTTGAATCTTCAACAAAATAAAATTCCACAACGAATATTATGAGACATGCGTAGCAGATGCCGGCATCAAGATGACGGGGTTCCGAGCTCACTATGGGCATTTCAAGTTCACGCTAATGTCGTTTGGACTGACGAATGCCCCGGCGATGTTCATGGCGGCAATGAACAACATTTTCTGCCCATACCTAGAAAACTTTGTCGTGGTGTACCTCAACGAAATTCTGGTGTACAGCCGCACCCCGGAGGAGCACGATGGACATCTTTGAAAAGTCCTCAAGTTATAACAAAGAGAGAAAGTTTTCAGAAAACTCTTGAAGTGTGACTTCAATTGCCGTTCGATCAGGTTTTTGGGCCACATTATCAACGGTGGACGGATCACCGTGGATCCAAACAAAGTTGCAGCAGTCACTAATTGGCCGACGCCAACTAACATTTGAAATAATTCAAGTATTTCTCCGATTTTGCAATTACTACCCGGACTTTGTACGGGATTACGCCTGATTTTTAGCGTGTCTTTCTGACCTCACTCAAAAAGAAAATGAGTGGTGGTGGGGAGACAACAAACAAGAAGCGTTCACCGCTTTGTGGAACGCTCTAACCTTAGCACCAGCCCTACGATCAGCCGATCTGACAGTCGACTAAGTCATGACTGCCAATGCTTCAAACCAAGCCATTGGCGCAACCCTCCTACAACACCACGGCAACGACAAGCAACCAGTTGCCTACATGTCTTAAAAATTGCGAGGACCAAAACTCAACTATGATGTTGGCGGTCATACATGCATTCAAGACATGGCGGCGTTACGTGGACTATCGTCGATGCATCGTACACACCGACCACCATGTGTGGAAACATTTGAAGATGTAGCCAAACCTCAATCGATGTCAAAACCAATGGATGGAGTTCCTTGAATCTGGGTTCGACTACGATATCAAACACCGGCCAGGAAAAATCAGCTCGGCAGATGCGCTCAGCCGTCAACCAGATTTGATGGCTGAGGTTGTAATGCTATAGCTGCATCGAGACCCATATCTCAAGCAGATGTTCACACGAGGCTACAACTAGCACGGCGGATATGACAAGGAAAAATTCTGCTACAACACACCTATTGGGACTGGGGATGCACTCGCCAACTGGTTGTTCCCCCGAACGACAAACTTAACCTTATGCTAATCAAAGAATTCCACACCATAGGACCAGGTGGATGATTTTGAGAGGTCAAGACACTGAAGAAGCTGGCAAAAAACTATTGGTGGGACAAAACATAATCCGACGTGGCCGAATTCTCTAAGTCCTGCGACACTTGTCAGCGACAAACATCCCGTCGCACATAGCCACCCGGACTTCGGCAGCCGCTCCCTATTCCAATATAATTGTGGGCCGATATCTCCATGACTTTGTCACGAGATGACGAGTCACACCCGAGGGATATGACGCAATCATTATGGCCATCGATGGGTTTCAAAAATGTCCCAATTCATCCCGACAACGACCACCGTCACCGCCAAGGGAACATCATACCTCTCTCTAAACAATGTCGTACGGCTACACGGCGTGCCAAGAACCATCACAAGCGACAGAGACGGTTGATTCACCAACCATTTCTGGTGCAAACTGATCACTTGCTACAGCAAAAAAAGTCAGCTTTCGATGGTGTTTCACCCTCAAGCCGCTGGTCAAACCAAGCGGACAAACCAGACGCTCCAACAACTTCTCCAAACACTATGCAAACCTCACGGGAAGGATTGGGCACAAAAACTGCAGTCCACCAAGATCGCATATGATTCACCAGTTTCCACGGCAATGGGTAAAACTCCGTTTAAAGTGGTGTATTCCAAACTTCCTGCCACACTAACCGGACGACAAAGTCACAACAACATTCCCGCAATTGATGTTCAACGCCGTGAATTCTCTACCATCTGGAAAGAAACACAACAATTTTTTGCGAAGACACAAGCAGTAATGAAGCAAGAAGCTAACTAACATCGTAGTGACGACGTGTTCTCCAATGGCGACAAGGTCCTTCTCAGCTTGGCAAACATCGAACTACACAGAGCCAACTTTTCAAAGCACAAACCCCGATGGTTGGGACCGTTTGAGATCAAACGCATGCAAATCCCTATGGTTGCACAACTCAAACTCCCCAACACTATGCAAGTTCATCCAATTTTCCATGTTAGCAAACTTAAGCACTACCGAGACCCCGGAGAGAACCTCTCCGGCAAGGATGTCCCTCCCCCTCCTTGAGTCCAAGTAGACGAGGCCAAAGAGTACGTCATCGAGGACATCCTCAGTCATCGACAATGAGGCAAAACGACATAACATCTTGTCAAGTGGCACGGCTATGGTTCCATGCACAACAGCTGGGAACCCTACAACAACCTCCGAGACATCAATTACCTAATCAAAGGCTTTTACCACTGTCACCGGGCCACATCTATGTACGCGGTGGGACGTCGCGTCTAAAAGGGGGTAAGTGTTACATACCAAACCTACACGAGTCACTAATCTTTCCGATTGGGCATTTCTCTTATTACAGAAATAGCGCATCGAGGCGTGACACCACAATATTCACTTCGACGGTCGAGGGCAAAACGACCAACTGCCCCCGCACTTAGTGATTTTTCTGAACATTGTGACAACTTTGACCACTCTCTTGAATCTACGAAAGAAGTATCACGATATTTTGGTTGACTTCTCGACACACCGAGACAAATCTGGATTCATGAAGATACATCTTGCATCTTCATCGTGGATTCTCAAAGCCCCTCGCTTTCTTTGCAGACCTTCTCAAATCCAACCACTCACAACGCAACCCTGCACGCATCGCTTGACAATCAATCCAATGACCCCGACGATGCCTCTTTCGTAACTCAACACGTGTATATATCTTTTCGATCATTTCAACACTTGTCATCAAAGTATACTTACAGTTGATTATGAATTGCTCAAGTGTCCCAAGTTTGAAATCGTGTTCTGCCTCGCAACTTCGACATGGTCACCATCTATGCTCCGTTTGGCATAACTGTTTGGTGGTGGTCAGAGATGGTAAAAATCACTTTCAATAGTATTACGAGATTGACCAAATTTCAAAGATGAACATATTTTGAAGGCAACACCATCAGTCTATACTCAGTCAACGAGTGAAAACGTCATGAAATTTGACAGACAAGAGTTCTTGAACCGATGTTAGTGACATGAGTTCATCCATCGTTTCGTGGAAATCCCATCGTCTAGTAGGAAATGAGTTACACTCATTTTTTATTGTTCGATTTCCAGGGAACTTTGAGAAACCTGTAGTTTTACTTAAACCAACTATGGCATAATTGGGATTGGACCATGGTCTAAAGGTAGAGCCCAAAACTAAGGATAATGGAGATACATGTAGTGGATTGGACAAAATGCTTAGCGGACTAGGCAGAAACCGCAATACTTGAGGGTCTCCAACACGCAAGCACCGCGGTATTGGCCTAGTCAGCCGAGAATTCTGTCCAGTCCATTACAATGGTTTGAGAGTGTTAGGGTTCCAGCACAACGTGTGGATGTTGAGGGTGGCTCACTCCTATTGTGGGGAAGTATATCACGCAACCATCCCATCCAATCCAAGGACCCACAAACCAAGGACCCTTGGTCAACCCACGTGGTGCCGGACGCATGCTACACAACCTATGATCCGATTGCATAATGAGAACGGTGTTGAATACCCACATCTTGGTGATGTGACCGACCACGTAACAAGTCATAACCAACATTGCAACAATGTAATGACAAGTGTGTGGTAACCGAATGTTGATGTAAAATGACACATCAAAATGGGCCACAAGGAGTACCATTTCTCATTAAATTGTGTCAATGTTCCAAGAAAAAACTCAGGATTTGTGAGGATCATGAAATGGTACACAGGTGATGTATGTCATACTCTTCAAGTATTATGAGTATAGATTCTGATTGTGCCAAAGGTATGGCATAGGACCTTCCATGCTATATCAATATGGAAAACACCGCCAACAGCAGATTTGTTGGAACAAAACCAATCTGCGATAGATATCATAAAGGAAATCTCTCTTGGAACCACCAAATGTCTCAAAACAGCATGACAGGTTTTGGCATATGTAGGTTTTCATTTACAGATGGGCATCGCATTTGATTACAATGTGATTGAATCACACTTCATTGGCCCTTAAGCTCATGGTGATTATTGTGCTAACATCCATATTGGTGGTTGCTATCACATGGATTTGATGAGGGTGATAACCTCTCCAAGTGCCTTCGACAAGGCATATGGGAATACTCTCTTGAGTGGAGTTACCGAATGTACACCATAGAGGACATCAAAACAACATAAGTTGTTGCGACTTGGGGAAAATGCCAAACACATACTGTTATAAAACATTTTCCTACAATACCTTTCTTCACAAAGGATGTGTGTTTTCCTATCTATCCAAGGAAATCAAAACTTCCTCAAAGGATTCTACATGTAAGACAATCCATTTACGATTTCCTGAATGTCGCTCTAAAATTTGATAGCATGTAAGGAAAAGGATTTAGGAACCAGTTGTTCCAAGATCACTGGATGTGATTCAGCAGTGTTCTATCACAATAACATGGGATTGACACCTAAAAGGTTTTTCAACTTGTACCGCATAAATTGTGATCACAGTACACTCGTTTGATGAACACCACACTATGAACACTTCATTGTGAATGTGATCCAAGACCATTGAGATCGGTTATCTCTCATGACCTAGTCTAAAGCAATATGCTTTTTACAGGGACGTAAGCGGTAGCCTGCGCTACCCTTTTTTTACATAAACAAAGGGACGATTGTTGCGACAAAAATAATCTAGGTCGTAGCTTTGTCGCATCTGATGACATACTTAGACGGCAATATATATGTGCAAAAAGACCAATACCACCTCCTTTTAGTGTGAGTGCAATACTTGAAATGGAGAACATGTTTGCTTAGCCTCGTATTCTACTTATGATCATGAACATGACGTTGGAGGCTGAGAGGACTCATGTTCAGATCCTACGTTGCACAAACTGAGAATGTTGTAGGGAGATACCACCCTGGCAACTCCCTAGGAAGATTCACGCCTGAATAACAGAGAAATGTTTTATGTGGACGTGGAAAATTTTTACTCGGAATCCCAGTTGATTGTTCGCAGGGGCACTCCTTCAAGGGGGGGAGGAAACATCACCACAACAGATTTCTGAACGCATAGCACATGGCATGTATAACCAATCACCTGACCCTTGCAGCAATGTACAAGAAAATGCATTGAGAACTGAACAAAAAGATTTAATGTCGATTGTTTACCAAAACGTCTCTATGTCATGAAAACACCTCTAGCATTTTCACATGTTGAAGGGAATGTGTATGTTGGCTCCAGTCACATGCATTCATGATTATTGTTTTTTGGAAATTCAAGAATACAGGAGTTCACTTTTTCCTACATTGATTGTGGAGTATATGAATTTGGGTTGATGAACTATGTCTCGCACATGGAATGTGGGAGGAACTACTTTTCTGCATCCCTTTCCAAGCTAGAAACAAGATTTTCAGAATGTACAACCCAAAAGACATTGACATACCACTGGTACACATGTGTGATGGGTATTCAGTAAAGACCCATAAACACTCGTGAAAAACATACAAAGTTTGTACTCTCCTCATCTTGGTTAGAGCTTAGGGACTGTGCCAAGCAACAGTTGGGGGCCTCATGTACACAGCAGTCACTATGCCCCTCGACATCAGCTAAACGGTGGGAGTGCTCAGCAAGAAGTGTACAAATCTGGATGTGCCACATTGGGAGACGGTCAAGCGTGTGTTACGCTACCTGGACGGCAACCGCCTTTGTCCCACCTTCAACTGCAACAACATTCCCATTTTCATTGGCTACAATGACACTGATTGGGGAGGTAACCTGGACATAAGGAGGTGGGCCATTGGGTTCGTGTTTCTGCTAAGGGGAGGCATAGTCAGTTGGAGGAGCAAGAAGCAAGATTGCGACTCCCTCTCAATAAAGTTCTGCCCTTCAAGCATGATGTTGGCAGACTTCCTCACCAATCCGCTGGCAGCNATTAGATAAGTTTTACAGGATCATTGATTGCGCACTTGGTGGAGAGGGAAGTTTCCTTGCATGTGAGTGTGAATGTTGCTCATCCCGCTAGCCTAGGAGTTTGTTAGAGGGGGGACTTTGACAGAGTATAGCTTTGTGCTCCCTTGGCCAAACGAGGAATATGTGAGCTTGTTAGAAAGCTGTGATGATGGTATTTATTACGCAAGAGTACACTCCCTTGTTCTTGCTCTTTGTAAACCTGAATTTGCTCCCAAATTTTCTTTCTGTGCAACCTGCAACTCCTCCTCACAAACAGTTAGTCCTGCCTAGGCGGCTCCTTGTGAGCCTGATCACCTCCCTATGGACTACCCCAGTTTACATCAGATTTCTAGCTTTCAAGGCCATCACTCATGAGGGCAGACTGACCTCTTTTTCCAACATAGTGTAATGATGTTGTGCATGCAAGCTTATCACATGGTCAATCTTTTAATAGAAGAAAGAAAATGTTTCACTCGGTCATGTCAGTGAAATTCTAACAGATTCAAAGGATGGAAGGTAGAGGACCCGTCATGAGATCACAATGGTGGAAAGTTGTGTGTTTTGAAATTAGCAACCGATCTCCTTTCATGACAAGTGTCTGAACAATCCAACGGATATACAAAACTACAAAAAAACACATGTATGGCAAGGTTGAGGTTGCAATCATTCAACGGATGCAGTATTTTGAAGTTGTGTTGTGACAGGCACATACAAGAAACCTTGCAAAGAATTCACCGGGTTTTGATATTGTTATGGCTCCTTTGTTCAAATTGTAGCTTTTTCAAAAGGTCTTTTGAACAACATTGAAACTTCCATATGACTTGCGATGCATCAATTGCCGCTTAAGGGAAATGGTCGAAGGTGTCATGTACTTCTTGACTGGAGCTTTGATAACCGGGGTAGTTTACTAAAACATCCTCAATGTGGTGGTTTAAAAACTTGGAAGTGAATGTACGATGTGTTGCAAATGAAAGAAAAAATAAATCCACATGGGATTTGAGGACTCGTGTGCATCAGGAATGTAACGCTTGCCTCCCTTCCATCCCCAAAACCTTGGTGAATTCCATAGCCATGGCCTTTTGTTGCATGAGATCATAAGATGATCAACGTCACAAAGGTTGTCTTAGGGCTCCTACTCTTAATGCATTATTTCATAGCCGTGCCACTACATAAGAGACTCCGTCACTCTTCACGGGGATGGTGGTCAAGGATATCTTCAATGACGTATTGCCTATCCTCATCCACTTGGATGGGTGTGGACGGGGGACCCTCCAAAACATTTGAAAACGTTCTCACTTAGGTCTCACTATGGAAGAGTGTCACCACACTGGTCCTAGAGGACACTTTGATGAGGAAAAGATGCTTAAGTGAGAACATTTTCAAATGCCAAGATGAGGAGAGTACAAGAAAACGGAAACGGAAACGGAAAGATATGACAATTGTACCCAGTTCAGACTTCGTTCTCAAAGCCGGACTTTGTCAACTTTGAGGGCAAAGGCAACGACTTCTGACACCGGCCTCACCGATGTCAGAAGTCACCATGTTGTGGGTTTTGGAGTTTGCAAGTGCAAAATCCAAACCCTACGTGTTCGCAGGGGTAAATTCACAAGATTGCTAGTTTAAACTAGGGAGCAACCCCCTAGTTTAACCAGGGGGTTTAGGTTATGTTTTTTTGCTTGCCTGGGCACCTGCCGGGCCCCGTGGTAACGAGCCCCGGCAGATCCCCTTTCTTCTATCACAGTGTGTGCCGCATCTTGCAAACCCCCCTCCCCCAATATCCAGCAAATCCCCTTGTTGAACTAAGGGGTTTGAGTTTTCTTTTTTTTTTTTACTTGCCCGGGTACCTGCCGGGCAAGTACAAAGGGGATCTGCTGGCCCCCGCTACTGCGGGGCCCGGCAGATCCCCTTTCTTTTATCACAACGTGTGCCGCATGTCGCAAACCCCCCCCCCCCTTCTCCCCCATCATCCGACAAACCCCCTTAGTTACACTGGGGGGTTTGGGTTTTTTCTTTGTTCAGGGGTTTTATTTTTGTTTAGGAGATGCGGCGCACACTGTGATAGAAGAAAGGGGTTTAGTTTTGTTTGCAAGATGCGGCGCACACTGTGATAGAAGAAAGGGGATCTGCCGGGCCTCGTTACCACGGGGCCCGGCAGGTGCCCAGGCAAGTAAAAAAACATAACCTAAACCCCCTGGTTAAACTAGCGGGTCGCTCCCTAGTTTAAACTAGCAATCTTGTGAATTTACCCTTGCGAACACGTAGGGTTTGGAGTTTGCACTTGCAAACTCCAAAACCCACAACATGGTGACTTCTGACATTGGTGAGGCCGGTGTCAGAAGTCGTTGCCTTTGCCCTCGAAGTTGACGAAGTCCGGCTTTGAGAACGAAGCCCGAACTGGGTACAATTGTCATATCTTTCCGTTTCCGTTTCCTTTTTCTTGTACTCTCCTCATCTTGGCATTTGAAAATGTTCTCACTTAAGCATCTTTTCCTCATCAAAGTGTCCTCTAGGACCAGTGTGGTGACACTCTTCCATAGTGAGACCTAAGTGAGAACGTTTTCAAATGTTTTGGAGGGTCCCCCGTCCACACCCATCCAAGTGGATGAGGATAGGCAATACGTCATTGAAGATATCCTTGACCACCATCTCCGTCAAGAGTGACGGAGTCTCTTATGTAGTGGCACGGCTATGAAATAATGCATTAAGAGTAGGAGCCCTAAGACAACCTTTGTGACGTTGATCATCTTGTTATCTCATGCAACAAAAGGCCATGGCTATGGAATTCACCAAGGTTTTGGGGATGGAAGGGAGGCAAGCGTTACATTCCTGATGCACACGAGTCCTCAAATCCCATGTGGATTTATTTTTTCTTTCATTTGCAACACATCTTACATTCACTTCCAAGTTTTTAAACCACCACGTTGAGGATGTTTTAGTAAACTACCCGGGTTATCAAAGCTCCAGTCAAGAAGTACATGACACCTTCGACCATTTCCCTTAAGCGGCAATTGATGCATCGCAAGTCATATGGAAGTTTCAATGTTGTTCAAAAGACCTTTTGAAAAAGCTACAATTTGAACAAAAGAGCCATAACAATATCAAAAACCGGTGACTTCTTTGCAAGGTTTCTTGTATGTGCCTGTCACAACACAATTTCAAAATACTGCATCCGTTGAATGATTGCAACCTCAACCTTGCCATACATGTGTTTTTTTGTAGTTTTGTATATCCGTTGGATTGTTCAGAAACTTGTCATGAAAGGAGATCGGTTGCTAATTTCAAAACACACAACTTTCCACCATTGTGATCTCATGACGGGTCCTCTACCTTCCATCCTTTGAATCTGTTAGAATTTCACTGACATGACCGAGTGAAACATTTTCTTTCTTCTATTAAAAGATTGACCATGTGATAAGCTTGCATGCACAACATCATTGCACTATGTTGGAAAAAGAGGTCAGTCTTCCCTCATGAGTGATGGCCTTGAAAGCTAGAAATCTGATGTAAACTAGGGTAGTCCATAGGGAGGTGATCAGGCTCACAAGGAGCCACCTAGGCAGGACTAACTGTTTGTGAGGAGGAGTTGCAGGTTGCACAGAAAGAAAACTTGGGAGCAAATTCAGGTTTACAATAAGCAAGAACAAGGGAGTGTACTCTTGCGTAATAAATACCATCATCACAGCTTTCTAACAAGCTCACATATTCCTCGTTTGGCCAAGGGAGCACAAAGCTATACTCTGTCAAAGTCCCCCCTCTAACAAACTCCTAGGCTAGCGGGATGAGCAACATTCACACTCACATGCAAGGAAACTTCCCTCTCCACCAAGTGCGCAATCAATGATCCTGTAAAACTGATCTAATGGTGTTACTTGAAGGTCCTCCAGCCGCCTTTTGGCCTTGAAGGCTGCTCTCTGTCTTCCTGGCCAGTATAAGGCCACATTGCTTGTTGGGAGTGCCGGCGTTGTCTTATGAACCGGACCCATGACCTCCAAATTTGGAAAACCATATCTCACTCAAACGGACTCTGAATTGAGTCCTATAAAATGCACCAAAACCTGTGAAATACTCTCTGTGCAACCATAGTGCCAGATCAATTTCATCATTTTTGTCACTTTTTGGTTCCCTCATGTCCATTATTCTCCCACTTTGCAAGAACAAAAATCACAATAGTCCGCTCTGTTCCCTGAGCTGCTGAAAGCGATTCGCTGCCAGCGGATTGGTGAGGAAGTCTGCCAACATCATGCTTGAAGGGCAGAACTTTATTGAGAGGGAGTCGCAATCTTGCTTCTTGCTCCTCCAACTGACTANGCCTCCCCTTAGCAGAAACACGAACCCAATGGCCCACCTCCTTATGTCCAGGTTACCTCCCCAATCAGTGTCATTGTAGCCAATGAAAATGGGATTGTTGTTGCCGTTGAAGGTGGGACGAAGGCGGTTGCCGTCCAGGTAGCGTAACACACGCTTGACCGTCTCCCAATGTGGCACATCCGGATTTGTACACTTCTTGCTTAGCACTCCCACCGTTTAGCTGATGTTGAGGTGCATATTGACTCTTGTGTACATGAGGCCCACAACTGTTGCTTGGCACGACACTACTTACATGCGGCTACTCTCTTGCATGCAGTGGGGATTCTATGTCATGCTTAGCTACACTCCTACTTCCAGTGGTGTTGCAACTTTGCATGCTCTTGCCATGTTGAAGCACTTGAAAATGTCTCTTACATGCTTTCTCTATGACAAATTCAAGTTCTTTTGCTCCTGGTTGCCCTTGACCCGGAGGCCAAGGTAGTAGCTAAGCTCTCCCGTGTCTTTCATGTCGAGCCTGGCAGCAAGAGACTTCTTCACATCTTCCAAAGGAGACTGTGAGTCAGAGACAATGAGCACATCATCAACATAGAGCAAGATGATAACCTGGCTTACCTCTTGCATGCACCCATGAACTGCATGGTCAGCTTCGCTGCGCACAAAACCACGGCCAACCAGCTTCTCATCCATCTTGTGGTACTATGTTCGTAGTGCTTGCTTTAGGCCATAGAGGTCCTTCACAATCTTGCACACCAAATCCTCCTTTCCCTCAACCACATACCCCTTCAGATGCACCATGTACACATCCTCCTTGAGGTCACCATTCAGAAATGCACATGCCACACCCACTTGGTGCATCTCCTTGTCCATAGCAGCAGCAAGAGTGAGCATGGCTCAGATGGATGGAAACTTTGCAAAATTTGTGAATGTCTCATTGCAATCAACACCCTCAGTTTGTGCATACCCCTTTGCCAACAAGAGTTCTTTGTATCTAATCAACTTACCATCTGTACCACGCTTGCGCCTGAAGATCCACCGGTATCCAATCATCCGACTACCATGTGGAGATTCCTTGAGGATCCAAGTTTCATTCTTCATGAGCAAACCATCCTCTTTGTCTGCTGTGACACGCCAATGTGCTGCCTCACCGTTGTGCATGGCTTTGGTGAAGGTGGCTGGGTCATCGGTGACGATGAGAAAGAGGAGCTTGAGGTCAGAGGACTTCGTTGGTGGTGGATCCGTGCACAAGTTCAGCCACTCCCCTTGTTATGTCTGCTTATGTGTGAACATCTCTGACCGCCGTAGCTGCTCCCCACTGTTGCTCCTTTGTTGAGGTGTGCAAACCTTTGTGGCAGCTGTTGTACATCATTTTCCTGCTCTTCCTCATCAGATTCGGCTGCTGGCTCCTTCTCCTTCTCAGCTCCTTCCACCTCCTTGCCATTTCCGCTTTCATCACTGTCTTTTGCACCACGCTCTTCTACCACCGATTCTTCTACCATGTCTGGTACAAGTGCGGGAGCAATTGGAACTGCAGACATAAGACTCCAAGTTCAGCCCTTCACTTCCTCTTAAAAGACCACGTCATGGCTACAAATGATTTTGCGTGTAGCAAGGTTGTAGAGGCGGTATCCCATGGTGTTGTAGCCAAGGAATGATACCTTTACTGACTTCGCATCTAGCTTGTTACGTCTGCTGGTCAGCACGTGCACAAATGCGCCACACCCAAAAACTTTCAAGTACATCACTGTTGGCTTGCGTCTTGTCCACGCCTCATCCGGTGTCAATAGTGGCACGGCGTGTCTTGGAGTATGCTGCGAACACACTCCATGAGCATGCATTTCACGTGTTAAGCCACACCATTCAAGTACGGTATTCTAGGTGGAGTGACCTCATGTGGGATCCCATGGCGCTTGAGGTACTCTCTTCCACCGTTGGTACAAATTACCTTCACCTGCTTGCTTCTCTTGTATATGAGCTCGACGCACTTGCCACTGATCATCGAATCACACTTACTGCTTCATACAAATCATCCATTTGTCCAAAACACCCTAATCGTCTTTTGTCCCACACCTCATCGCTGTGAACCACCTGCGTTCCGCTCAACGTAACAAAACTGACCCCGTTTTTTATTTCTCCTATTGTAAATCCATTGTATATCTAGTCATGAAGGCCTTCCTTGCTTCTCTAGCGCTTGTGTTGTGCTATAACAGCACCTCTGTGGGTGGCTGTGTATGTGTGTGTGTGTGTGTGTGTGTGTGTGTGTGTGTGTGTGTGTGTGTGTGTGTGTGTGTTTGTGTGTGT
>SZWC01015309.1:37353-63252 GCA_023375785.1 Penium margaritaceum | reverse complement strand
CTGTGTGAAGGTGCTGCCTCCTCCTCCTGGCATGCTGCCGGCAGCAGCCTGTCTGCAAAGCAAGGGGCAATGGGTCTCCCAGTAGCTGCTGCGTCGAGCTGCTGCATTTTGCTGCTGCCGCCAATGCATCCCATGTTCGCCTTGTGAATGGGTGGATCGGCGCCAGTCAACCTGACCACCTGGCGCTTCGTCTGAACAGCCACTGCGCCGGCGCTGCTGCTACTGCCGTTGCAGCTGCTAGAAGACAAACGCGAGGATGACCTCGACTTGGCGCCGGCAGCAATGCCGGCGCCTCGAGCTGTCCTCCTGGGCGCCTCGAGCGGCTGCTCAGGGAGGCACGCGTCGGGAACGTGCCTGACAGGCGGTGGCGGCTCGGGGTCATCCTGCCACAACCTGCGGCGCCTCCTGTCCACCTGCGGAGCAGCGGGCTTGGGCTGGGGCGGCGGCTGCAAGAACTGCGGCGTGGGGGTGAGAGGGCCAGGTTCAACTTCAGGGATGAAGAGCATGGGCGGACGCGCCTTTCGGCCGATGGGGGGGAACGGGTTGGGCTTAGTGTTAGGTTTTGGGAGCTCGTCGTCCAGAAGCATCTCGAGGCTGGCCCAGAACGGCGGCATTGTGGCGAAACCTTAATACCTTCTTGTCCTCTTGCCTCACTTCCCTCCCAATCGCCCTCTCCCAAGGTGAATTCCAAGGATTTGCCGGACGGCAGAGAGAAGCAGAAGTAGAGGCGTTTCTTTCCTGTGACTCCACTCTGAGACGCGTTTCCTAAGGGGCTGCTACTCTGGTGCCCGTGTGGCGAATCACACCAGCTGCTAAATGGCAGTAGATATTTCTGTCTTCAGTGCCTGAGGTGCTGCTTTGCGTATGAAGACGATGCGAGTTTCAGTGAAGGTCTCAAGAAGAGTTGGCTTCCGCTAGGCAGATGAGCTGGAGGTGAACGCCAATCGCTGATCCTTTGGGAACAGTTGGGTACTACTTGTGGTGCTCGCTACTAACAAGGGTGAACCTGGACGCGGGAAACAAATTCTTTTTTCTTACACGTTCTGGGAGTGGCAAAGAGATCGTGAGCGAGGAGGTGGCTAGCGGCGGAGGTGCGCTGGCGATAGCGACATCTGCGCCTCGACGTTGTCCTCGACTGTTTGCAAAGTCTTACCTGCGTTTCGCAAATCCTTGGCGCGTCGCCTGTCGTTTCGCGAGCGAAACGACGCGGGGTCGCCTCCCCTGCCGATACACGCACAGGCGGTTCGCTAGGCGCTACCTCTGGCGTAAGCGGCGGTGGAATGCTACGAAAGTTATATGTGTTTTCTTTATTCGAAACGTTTTCTCATCAAACCCCTCTTAGAGAAACCTAAACACAGTCCAAAGTACGGCTGGCTCCGCGGGTCTCACCGGAAAGCCACATACCAGCAGACGGGGATCCACACCAAAATGCTGTTTGCCGATGAACAGACGTCGTAAAGCGCAACGACCAATCGCCGACGTCGAATCCGTCCTTGTTGTGTGAAACGTCAGCGCTTCTCAAGGGACGCTTGGCGGCTTACCGATTTGACGGTTTGACGGCAAATACAACACGGTCGAGCACACGGAGCCAGAAAACGACAGTCGCGCAAGAGGTCAATCGTCGGCGTAGCCGGTACATGTGCAAGGCCGATGAGATAACCAAAACTAAAATGCATCATCGTAAACTATTACGCTAAGTGCCGCATCCTTGCACGATTCTCGATAAGCAAACCTCATGATTACAGATACATTAAATGAGAATTATCTATATAAATACTAATATATGTGAGTAAATGAATGAATGTTCGTGAGTGGCATGAATTCTTGCCAATGGGATCACCGCCACGAGCCGGCAACTGCCCGACAGTTAGTGACAACGTCACCGACAGTCACCTGCCGACTCCCGGTAGAAACCTCGTGTCGACCGGCAGGTCACCTGGCGAGCGGTTGCATGGTATACGACGTCGTCGATTCGGCAAGTCGCGGACAATTCGTCCAGAGCCTGCACGCAGCACCTGCGTCGTGGGGACTGCAACTACCCCTCTTCCCTCACAAACCCGCAGCAAATTCCCCCTGCGTCGCGTACACCGCAGGCCAGATGCACCCACACGAGGGGCGTAGGGCCATAACGACGAAAGTTTGACACCGAGCCGCATTTGTCGCGACATAGCAGCCAAATACACCGCGGTTTCTGTAAGAGGAGGAGTTCGAGCAGCATCGGATACATTTTGCACTTCGGCAAACTTGTACGAGTCTATGACCTGACCAGTCGCCACGACAATTCGCGACAATGAGGACAGGTGCAAAAGGCGAGCGCCTGTTCCGAAAAACATGTTAAAAAACATGTGACGGCCAGCAATAGCGCATGGCAAACTCCGCCGGAAAATCTTGTAAGCGCCAAAACTCGACCTGACGTGAAAGACCTACCGGGTACGCTGGCTAAACTGCGAGTTTTGAAAGAGAAGTGTGCATGGTAAAACATAATACCATTGTAGATGTTTGAGTCGGACTCATTCCTGCTGAACCTAACAAATTACGAAGAACAGAACAGGACCTGCGTTCAAACCGTCGTGAATGTGTGAAGGTTAGCGCGTTAGTGTATAACAAACAAGTAGGGAAAACTTTTTTCGAATAAATGACGACCAGAATTGCCTGGGCAGAAAGACAATGATTCAACCATTCAGGTTGGCTTACTTCTGCGACCACCGCTATCAAGGTTGAGCATCCGATGGGCTAGGATCTAGGTAGGTCCTAAACTTTGTCAATTGCCCAGATCCGACACCTCCCGTTAGGATAAAGCAAAAACTAGGAATATATGGTCATTTTATTCTTTGCACTTCGGCAAACTTGTCCGAGGTGATAACCTAACCAGTCACCAACATGTCTGGCGACGATTTGGACATCGGGGCAAGGAAGGCGCCTGCTTCAAGAAGCAACCTAACATAAAAGTGACGGTCCACGATAACCATGGGAATCCTTTGCTGATAAGTCGTGTCAGCGCCAAGCTCCGATCTAACGTGAAATTCTCACCACGTAGGCCTCCATAATGGTGAGCTTTCCAGAGGCGTCATTATTCTACGAAAAAAACCATCCAAAACAAATAAATGAATAGAAATTTTAAGTGCAGGGTCTCATTTCTAGCGCCGCAAACAAACCATGATCAAACAATTGCAAAATTTTAGAAAAACAAGACCGCCGGAATCGTCCGGGCGTCAAAATGACAGTCCAGTCGTTCATGTTGGCTTACAACTTAAAACAGCTTGGTCAGGTTTCAGCTTCCGATGGATGAGGAAATAGATGGTCTCGCAACTCAATCCACTTCCAAAGGCACATTGTGGATAGAGTGGGAAACGGGGTTATCTGGCCAATTTGTCCCCTGGTCAATGGCCAATATACATACGGCAACAATCTAGACATCAAGGCATGGGGAGCTCCTCATTTGAAAAGCTACCTCTCAAGAATGTGGATTGACCCATACTTGAATTGTGTTAGCTCCGACCTCACGTGAACGCCTCACCTCAAAAGCCACCCGGACAACGAGATTTCGAGGTGAGATGTATTCATGCAACCAAAACAATATGCACTATGTTCAAAGCATGTGGAATCCGGAGTATGAACAAAAAACGCGTATTCAGGCCGGACCTTTTGAGAAACTTCTTGGAAGTTGCCTGATTAGATTGCCTACCCATTGTGCGTCACACCAAGCAGGAAACGGCAAGGGTCTGGTTAGACGACGCACAGGCGTCAAGTGCTTGTTCACAGAAAGCACATGCAAGGAGTGCTACACACATGAGTCATACACACATAAATAGGGGCGACCGCTCTCGGTTCGCACCAGACACTAGGGTAGCGTTTCGTTGTGCATCAGCCAGCTACAAAACGGAAACAATCATAACTCATTGCCAGCATACCGGAATCAGGCGCCGTCTAAGCCCTGCCGCCGTCGGGCCCACCTCAGGCATCTGCACATGGATGGACATGAGCTGACAAGTCAAAGCGCTTCGTGAGGGCACCCGTCAACAACACTCCCCCATGACCGAATGTCGAATACAAGTCCATGCACGGGCACACACTGAGGGCAGCGAGGAACACAGAAGACAAGGGACAGTCATACACAAACAGAGACCAACATCAATGTACAAGCTCAGCCCGCATCAGGGGCGAGGCGAAGACCAACAACACGAACACCCTCGTGGAACTTCCGACGACCAAGTGCCTTTGTCAAGAAATCAGCCTTCTGATTGTTCGTGCCAACCCATACGATCTCAACCTCTCGCTGCTGCACCAGGTCACGAACGAAGTGGGACTCAACTCCGATGTGCTTGGTGCTAGCATGAAAGACGCCAGAGTTCTAACGGATGGCGTCGGCACTCTGGTTATCATAGCGCAGCACAACAGGAGGGACGGTATGGCGGAGCACGCAAAGGAGCCAAACAAGCCAGACGCTCTCAGTAGCACCGGCTCCTAGCGCTACATACTCTGCCTCAAACAAGCTGCGCGCAATGCATCCTTGCTTCCCGTTACGCCATGAGACAGCAATACTGTCCAACAAGAAGATGTAGCCGATACGGCTTCTACCGTCAAGGCTCCACCCCCTGTCGCTGTCCGTGAAACTGTCAAGTATGACAGACGACTGCCGCCGATAGGTGAGACCGAGGCGGGGAGTGGACACGACATAGCGCACAACGCACAGAGCCGCATCAGTTGTCAGTTGCCGCGGTGCCTGCAAGAACTGGACGAGAAGGTTGACGACAAATGCATGTTGGGTTGCGTCGTGATGGCCAAGTACATGAGCGAGCCGATGACTCGCAGGTATAGGATCTGATCGACTGGCTTCCCCAGAGCAGCTGGGTCGTCGACCTTGAGTGTGTTTTGTCCCTCAAGAGTGATGGGGGTGGAGGCACTACACACAGTGGAAAGCAGATCAGGAAACCGCTCCTCCACAGCTAGTCCATACCGTGCCTGATGTACCTTGAGACTGCGCCGGACGCGATTGTGCACGATCTCCATGCCGAGGAAGATGGACGCAGACCCAATATCTTTTACCTTGTACGCGGTTTGTAGGATGCTCCCTGTCGTTCGCACGGTCTCTAGATCCGGGGACGCAATCAACAAGTCATCCACGTAGACAAGGATCGTAGTGAGAGGGGCAAGGCTCTTTGTCACGAAGAGAGAGGGGTCTGCGTCACTCTGGACGTAGCCCGCACCCTGCAGCGTGCCAGGATCTTGTGGTTCTAGCACCGCGGTGACTGTTTGAGGTTATACAGGGCCTTCCGCAGTCGGCACACGCGACCTGTGCCATCCTTGAAGCCAGGTGGTTGCACCATGTAGATCTCCTTGTCAAGATGCCCATGGAGGAAGGCATTACCGTCGTTCATCTAATGCAGTTCCCAATCGTGCTGGACACTCATATCAAGAAGGGATCGCACCGTGGTCATCCGCCCGACAGGGGCAAATGTGTCCGTGTAGTCTATGCCCTCGACCTGTGAGAAGCCCTTTGCCGTCAGGCGAGCTTTGTAGCGATCCAGAGAGCCATCCTGCTTCAACTTCTTGCGCAGAACCCATTTTGCCTGTACGGCCTTGCGTCCTGACGGTAGGTCAAAGAGCTCAAGGACACCATGGTCTACGAGGACAGCAAGCTCCTCCTGACACGCAACCTACTAGTAGTCGGCATGAGCGCCGGCCAGAGCCTTGCGGAGAGTGCTCGGGTCTGAACCCGGCGAGGTCGAGCCTTGCGCGACAAGGGCCAAAGCAGAGGGTGTGGGGGCGACACGAGTCGAGGGTTTCGCTGTATCAATGGCACAGGCATGCTCGTACGCAATCAGAGCACGACCAGTCGGGCAGCCTGGGTGGACCTCCTTGAGGCCTTGTGCACTGAGACCGAGGGCCATCGTGCTAGGGTCACCGCTGCGAACGTTGCGGGAGGGCAGGAGACGCACCCGACCTCCCGGTGCACGAGAACACGTGTTAGAGGGCGACTGAGGTGAGTCAGCCTGTGTAGGGGCAGCAGGCCCAACGGTTGGGTGTGCGGGCGAGACAGGCGTTGAGGATGCCAGAGCCGCCGGCGGGGGAGGTGAGGCAGGCACTGGCCCCGCAAGTGATATAGGAGGTGGTGAGGAGAGAGCTGATGGCGAACACAACACGGGAGGGGACCTAACAGGTGAGGGATCCAGAGCCAAGGCAGGCGAGGGATCTGGAGTTGAGGTAGGCGTGGGATCCGAGGCTGGGATCCGAGGGGACCGACGGCAATGATAGCCCGGTCAGAGAGAGGTCCCAGCACTCAGAGGGCAATACCCGCGGGCTCCTCCCCCACCACTCAAGGGCAAGGATAGCTCGAAGCATGCGGGAGTGGGAGAGCCAGCATGCGAGCGAGGTCGCAAAAGCAGAGGCCATCAAAGAACGTTGCATCGTGAGACTCGAAAATGCGACGGCGAGACGGGTCCCAGAAACGCCAAGCCTTGGAGCGGGGGACAATACTCACGAAGGCACAGAGGTGTTCGCGAGGGGAGACCTTGGAGCCTTGCTGCTCCGGGGTGAACCAGATGCAAGCGAGAGAGCCCTAGATGTGTGCAAGGCACAGATTGGCAGTGTGATTGTACCAAAGCTCGTACAGCGTGGTGTGGCGAGGAAGGGGGCCGTGCTGGATGTGGTTCCATACCCATGTCATGTAAGCGAAGCCCTCAAAGGTGAATGCCTTAGGGAGACCAAAATCGGCGCGCATCGCACGGACAGCATCCTCCATCGTACGATTCCACCACTCGGAGACGCCGTTCTGTGGAGGAGTGGCAGGACTAGAGTAGCGGTGGTCGACCCTGCGTTCGGTGAGCCAGTGGTGAATGTCGTCCATAAACTCTCCCCCACGGTCGGAGCGAAAGACGTCCAGGATCTAACGCGACTGGTGCTCAACCATGGCCAGCTAGCGCTGGACAGTGGGAAAGGTGTCACTCTTCTGACGGAGACTACAGACCCAGCGCATGCGGGTGAAGTCATCCGTCAGTGTCAGGACGTACCGCCAACGGTCATCCTGAAACTCCGTGGGAATCGGTCCAAGCAGGTCCGAGTGGACCAGCTGAAGAGGCTGAGTGGACTTGGGGATGGAGTATGGGAAGGGAGAGCGATGCATCTTGCCTACGCACACGCGAGATAGTCTTTCTTGGACGGCGCCAGAAAGGAGGCCGCATCAAGTCCAAGTGTGGGAGTGTCACGCACAAGGCGCTCAACCGCATCCAAGGTGGACATGACAGAGGTGTCGGTGAAGAAGGCGATGCAGACCAGGGGACAGGGTGCCGGTGACGGAGACACGCGCGGTCTGGCCAGGTGGCGGGGAAGACGCGGGAAGGTGAGCGCAAGTGACACGATAGAGGTCATAACAAAGCTCACTGCGCAGGACAACCTCACCAGAGGCCTAGATAAAGGTGGTGGTGTCATTGCCGACGTGGGTGACACCCAACCCCACGCGAGTAGAGGCACAAACGGTAAGGAGGCTGAGCTCAAGATTAGGCTCAAACATAACGTTGGAGACATACACGGGGCCAGACGGACCACTGAACTACACGACACCAACACCGCGCACGGGCACCTCGTGGCCAGCAGCTGTGCGGATAGAACGGATGGAACCAACATGACCAAAGACAAGGAACATGTCACGACGACAGGTCATGTGGTGTGTAGTGCCAGAATCGATAATCCACGAGCCATCAGCAGTCCTGGTGGACGTGGTGATGGAACAGCGGGCAACAGAGCACAATGACTCAATAAGAACATCACTGGGCGTTGGGCCTACTCAACATGCAAGAGACGGTGCTGTTAGTCATCCAACCATACCAGCTCATCAGAACCATCAAGCCACTCTGACTCCACAATAGACACAGCCAAAGGATCATCAGCACGCAACTTCCCACACACAAAACAAGTAGTGGACATAGTTGGCTCAGTTCGCACGAGCATACCTCCCTGAAGGGTTTAGACGACCTCCTCGAGCTGTGCGTTGGGTCGCGTCGTCACGAGGGGCCGTGGGGGCCGCGGTGACTGAGACAGCAGCAACTCGTCCGGCGGATGACTCTGAGGTGGAGGAGGCACCAAACGAGGAGGTAGAATGGGCCTCGTAGGCCTGGCAAATCCCATGTTTGATGCGCTGCTAGTCGATGGGGCGGCCAGTCAGATGAGTGCAGTCGGTGTAGCGATGGGGACCGCCGCAACTGTAGCAGGTCACTTGGCAGCAGCTGTCGCCGGAGCCACCCCTGGTAGGTGCTGTCTCCTGTCCTCCCCCCTTTGTGCCACCACCGCGCACCTTGCCCTTCTTCCCCTGAGCCACTAAAGTACTCGCAGGAGAGGAGGTGGACACTGTTGAGGTCTGAGGAGCACGGGAGGAAGAAACTGCCACGTCAGCAATACCGGCCAGGCGCTTTTGGTGGAGACGAGCCGCCTCAACCACTCCTGTCTGCTCCAAATAGATGCGTTGGGCCCACTGTAGTAGGGTGAGGCGACGAGAGCGACGCTCAAGCTCGCGATGGTGGTAGATGGTGAACATGGCTCCGCACCGCTCAGCGACACCCAGCATGATCGTGGTCAGTGCGCCTAGCTGAGAAGGGGCCGGTGTCCCTAGTTGGGTATAGAGCCACATGGCTCGGCGCCAGTACTCAGCTGGAAACTTCGACTCACCCTGGCGGAGCGAGTTGAAGTCGACGACACACTGGGGGCGGGTGGCTGCTGTCGCACCCTCTTGCAAGGTGAGAGCTAGGTCCCAGGCATTACAAGGGTCGTGCCTATACCGCTGAAGTAGTCCCCGACAAAGAGAGCGTAGTCCAGCACGGAATCCTTAGGGACAACCATGGCGAGGCCATGCACTGTTTGGCAAGCCATCGCACACTGGCGGGGATTATCGGTTTGGTACCAACTGTGGTAGTATGGCCAGACCCCCTCTGCCATCGCCCATAGGTCGAAGGGAATGCACCAGGCATCGAAGCCAACTGCGGGAGAGTACTACGTTCGTGGAGTGTCAAACTCCTTGGATGGCTTCTCAGTGGGCAGTGCCACTTGAGAGGCCACCCGTGCGCAGGCCTTTTACCCTCCATACGACTGTTTTGACTCGCTGCGCCACCTCTGGAGTGTCCTCTGTGTCTGTAGTGTCACCAGCAGGCACGCCCTGCTTCCTTCGAGCATCTATCTATTGTCCGTTGTGCTCCACGTCGTTGTCAAAAGCCTCACTAAAGGATTCGTCCATGGAATCATTGTAGGCTGCCATGTGCTCCATGCCCGGCATGCCTCCACGTTACTGCCGGTGCGCCCGTGGCGTCCTCCGAACAATGACCTGCTATGACATCAGCTTGAGAGCCTGCTGCATGTCCAACAGAATTGTTCAGACGTTGTTTTGTTTGTCGAGCACACTGGCGGTCGCACGAGTGCGTGGACTGGTAGCGCGACTGTGGCTCGTTGTGTCCATGGCTCCAGTGCCAGCAGCGGAGGAGACCACGTCTGTATTGGCCTCCCTTATCCTCGTTGTCTGTTAGGCCTTGGGCGGCATGACTACGCTGCTGTTGTGGATGTCCGGTGCTGTCAGCCGCTGCTGGCTGCTGTCGTCACCACCACCAACCCTGCTATTCATGGCTGTTTGCTGTTGCTGTTGCCGCTCATACTGCTCCTGTCGCTGCTGTTGTGGTTGTGGTGTCCCCTGGTGCTTTGGCGGTCAAGACCTCAGCCGCGGTGGCCGCTATTGTCGCCGCCGTTGTTGCCACGGCTACCACCCCAGTCGCTGCCGCCGCCGCTGTTGCAGTTGGCTCTACCGCCATTGCCGCTGCTGCCACCGCTACTGCCGCTACCGCTGTCGTCTCTACCGCTGCCACTGTCAATACTACCGCTACCGTAGCTGCCGTCTCTGTCGCCGTCGCCGCCACTGCCATCGCTACAGCTGCCGCTGCTACTTGGCAGTGCCGAGCACGCCGCCCACCGGCCGGCCGCCCACCGGCCATCGCTCGTCGACTGCTGGCCGCCGTCTACAGCCGGCCAGTCGCTTGCCGCCGGCCGCTGCGTGCTGCCCGCCGTCCGGCGCCGACCAGCCAGTGCCGACTAGCCGCTGCGCGCCGGCCGCCAGCTGCTGCCCGCAATACGCTGCCTGCGTATCGCTGGCGAGCAGCTCGCCGGCCGTTTCTTGTTGGCTTACTACCCGTCGATTTGCCGGCCACTAGCCGCTGACAGCCACCCGCGGGGTGTGGCCTGTGACGTGGCAATGTTGGTCGCGTCCCTCAAGCACAGTTGCCGTCGCTCGCGCTGACGTTGCTGCTGTCGCTGTCATCGACGCTCGCGTCACCTCGTGACGCGATGAGTGGTGGGTCCTCCCTAGACTGATACTGCGTCCCTGTTACGCAACCACGCGAGAGCTGTCTCTCATACTCTGATTCCATGAGAAACTTCTTGGAAGTTGCCTGATTAGACTGCCTACCCATTGTGTGTGACACCAAGCAGGAAACGGCAAGGGTATAGTCAGACGACGCACACAGGCGTGAAGTGCTTGCTCACAGAAAGCACATGCAAGGAGAGCTACACAAAGGAGTCACACACACATAAGTAGGGGCGACCGCTCTCGGTTCGCACCATACACTAGGGTAGCGTTTTGCTGTGCATCCGCCAGCTAAAAAATGGAAACATTCATAACTTAGTGCCAACATATCGGAATCAGGCTCTGTCTGAATGGCTAGAACGAGAGTCTAAAGCACTACAATCCTGCAACAAGTACAGACAGAGATGCTGCACCCCTATGCAGGCCGTCGAGCCCCTCACGGGCTCCACTCCTCACGGTGCCGCCGAGTGCCAGCAGAGCCCTGTCGCCGTTGGGCCCACCTCAGGCATCTGCACGTGGATGGACATGAGTCGACAGGTCACAGTGCTCCGTGAGGGCACCCGTCAACAACACCTTCATGGTCAAAGTCTCAATTCGAGCTCCGCCAACAAATCGTAAACAAAAAAATGCGAAATTTAGAAAACTTGGACAAGTAGAATCGATCAAGCTTCACAAGGACCGTCCAGCTGTTGAGGTCGGAAAATAACCTCGGACAACATAATCAGGTTTGAACTTCCAATGGGTCAGAATGCAAACACACACAAAAGCTCATGAAGTTTCAGCGGCCCATCACCTCGCATGAGCAAAGAACCGGGGAAGAACATGCTAAGCAAAACAGTTACGACGACCTGACGCCTGGCCACAATGCAAGCCGCCATTTGGACCACGAATAAGTCACATGAAGCGCGTTTCAAGTGTTTACATTCATCGAATGCTCTATAGCCACAAATGTTTATATTCGCCCATAGGAATTTCGTATGTTGTACTCCTACATGTAACTTTCATTCAATCTTGTTCGACATTGGTGTTGGAAAACTCAATCTACATGAAATACACAAATACTTGTCCAGTAAAAATCTAGCTCACAAGAGTCTACGAAGCTGAAAACCACCTTCCACAAAACAAAATATTAGTCAACTGACAAAAGGTGCGTGTTTGTGAACAATGTAATGAGCAATTTGGTTGCTTCCCTTCGTTGATTCATGGGAACACTAATATAGTCTTGCCAGGTGTTGTATTAGTTTTTTTTTTTTAAATCAAACATATATTTCATTTGAAAGCGCATAGCTTTATCGTGCGGTAAATGGGGTGGATGGGGGTTGCTCATGTAATGCAGGCATTTCCATATAACTTTGTGCACCGGGTTCTAAATGCGAAGACCCGACTTAGCATGGCGTCAAATCTAAAGACGAGGCCGATGAGGTGCAAGTATCCCATAAGCAACCACAAAAAAAGAAGGGGCTCCGCTAACATAGGCTTACAAGCTAGTGCCAGACGTCGGTGTAAAGGACCACCCAACACTTTCAGGAGGGGACCAACACTAGGGATGTTGAGTCAATGTTCGCGTGATGTGAGCTGTTCCCATTTCTAGATGCTTCTAAAGACAACTACTCAATCATGTCCCCACTCGTGTAGATATCTGTTGCGGACCCATCTATGACTAGAGTGTTGTCTTTTGGTGATTCACCCATGTAGAGCTGCTCGATAGCTGCCACAAGGTGCGAGTGAATTCCTTAGGAACACTAACATTACTTGCAACACCTCATGGTTTTCACTTTGGACTGGGCTTTGGCCCATTTTGCATGTTTTTGCAGTTTGAGTCAACTGAAAAATGTTAGAACTACGCATATGTGCACTCATTACACCTCTTTGAGAGCCCCCACGAGTGGGGTCATTTGGCTCCACATTCCCATGCCTATGCACTGAGCTACACCCAAAACTGTTGTTTAGGACCAGTTTTGAGGCAAGCTGACATGGTGCATCCGTTTCCCGCCACGTGCCAAAGCAACTACTTTTGCTACGAGCTTTCCAAGTTTCATTTGTTTTGACATTATGAAGCTTTGAAACTTGTAAGGTCCAGAGGTCCTGGTTGCCAATGCCACTGCTCATTGAATCTTTATGCTTCCATCCTTGTTGTATCTCTTCTTCCCTTTCTTCTCCTATTTGGAAACTGCATTGTCCTTTGTTTGGACAGCCAAGGGAGATGGAGAGGAGTTGGAAGAGGAAGAGGGAGAGTTGAAGGTGAGTGTGGTCAAAGTTGACATAACTATCACTTTGACAAGCTAGCTCGACCAATGCTCTCAAGCTACCTCAATGGCCGTTGACTTTTGAAGGTAGTAGTATTGTGTCCATGAGAGGAGTTGAAGGGAATAGGACAGTTCGGTGAGCATAACCTAGTCAAATCCTGAGAAAAGGTCGGTGTGCTCTAGGTCCACCTCCAGGATGAAAATGTTGAGGGTCCATAGATGGGATCCGCCACTTGTCCCAATATGGGTGTAGATGCGCATGTCATCTTGCAAGTATTCAACTGCTGTGGAACTCAACAGGCCTGCCATCATCGTTGCATGAGGTTGACTACCAGCTCGATGGTATGCCTCCATCGCCCCCATGTGTCAACTGCTAGGAAAATTGAGAATAACCAAACGATGCTCCCAAACTTCCTATAGTGTATCACTATGTGGGTATTGTCATTACTGTGCTATCATTGATACATTAATGTTATGCTATTGTAACTCTGTTGTTGTGCTACTATTGCAAATGCCCCCATCTACTACTTCACGAGTATGCTACTCTTGTCACGCTACCTTTGCTTTTTGCCGCTACAGCTGCTCTTCTCGTAATTGTGGCTACTATTCTATGATGATCAGTTATTGCACTGCCATGCCACAATTGCATTTCTCTTGTTGCAACATGGGTGTTGGTGCTGGTGTCACACAACTTGTGGCTGAACCTACCAGACTACCGCTACTACGATAGTGTTCTAGAGTTGATATGCTATGATATGACTCATTTGTAGCGTCTGTGCTTCTACTATTGCTATGTTGTGACTATTGTGGTTCTTCCAATTCCTAGGGGAGGTCCTCCACACTATGGAAGCATACAAAGAGTAATCTTCAGTTGTGCTGCCGATCTGCTGTCATGGATACACCTCCTTTAAGATGAACCACCATGACATGGTAGATCCCCCTAGGACTGTGGCCGCAACTGTGACACTCACTTCTGCTTTTGGTGCTGCTCTCTTTCAACACAACATACTCCGGGGTGCTTCGCTACTCAAGTACCAAGACAATCTATCCGGAAGCCCCATACCTTTGTTGTTGCTATCATGGCAATGCTGTGTAGTTTGGTGATACACTAGCCCGCAAGGTAAGTGGAAGGATGACAATGACAATCAGGACCTTTGGAGTCGCACCATTGTGGAGCTTTGTCAACTTTTGATGTTTTGCACTTAGGAAGGTACAAATTTGTTGAAACTTCAGAATTGTGCATGATCAACTTCTCCTGTTTTTTTTTTGTGCTCCATATGATGTCTGTGGGACAGGCCAGGTGGGGTGAGATGAGGATGAAACTAGGCTTGACACTATAGCATAGCTTGTCAAGCCATATACTTGCTGTTCGTTACTGCTTCCAACCCACTAATGTGCGTCTAGCAGAGGCTGAGTACTCCATGGAATTTTTCTCGGTAGTGACTACATGCCGTGAAGGAAATGACAGCTCGATCATAGTCTTTGGTGCCACTCAGCACATGATATGTAGTCACGTTGACTTCTTTTTCCTCAAGCTTGTTAGCTATGTTAGATCAATCTACACATGGTGTGGTCAATCACTAGCCGTCCAGTTTACTAGGGTTGGGAAGTTCTTGTGTTTTCTCTCCTTGATATTCTGTTGCACGTATGTTCATTAATGGTATTCTCTTACCAGAGTACCATAACCTGCTGCATCACCTTCTTTGTCATGTGAGTGTAGGCACAGTATCCAAGCTCATGTGGACACAACATGTCCTTGGTGTTGACGCAACTATCTTTGAGAAGTCATCTAAGACCGATTGCCTCTTGTATGCTCAAGGTAAGATGAATTGTTACACTTACACTGACTTCTTATGGAAATGCACCAATTGGAGCTGGTCTAATCAGACCTTCTCATCTCCTTTGTTTTCAAAACATTATAAAAAAAGGTCGGAACATCCTTACCATAACTTGCAACTTCATCCGAGTCCTGTGGATCTATAGCCTCAACCACAATAACGATGCCGCCCTTGTGGTTTGCTTGTGGCAAGTCATGGCCGAGCTCCAGGTTCGTCACACGCTTCACACATTCTGGTGGGATATTGACAGAGAGTTCATTCATGAGATGGACATGTTCTTTGTGAAGCACGCTCTGTTTCACCAAATCTCCTCATTTGCTACACTTGTGCAAAATGGTGATTCTGAGTGCTGAACCTCTCCATGGAAGATGTGGATCATGCCACGCGATCGAAGTGTAGTCTCTTGAAGGTGTTTGTCTTTCGAGATTTCTCCTACATGACATGGACGTGGAATTGCCTTCTCCACAGTACCCTTCTGGACCGTGTCACACCATACAAGCTCTGGTTTGGCCATTGCGGTGACCTCCATCTCGCTTGTGTCTAAGTATTCTTGGCTTGTGTATTGTACATTTAAGACAAGCAAGGGATTGAGGTCTCAGCACAAGGTTGCATGTACGCCTTTTTAGATAGTGTCTTGCAATCAAAGAATTTTCACCTTTGGAATCCTCTTGGTCACCGATTTGTTGAGCCCTCAATCTTCTTTGAGGTTCTCACGTATCAATGCCTCTTCCACATTCTCTCGTTGGCTATCAACCATGTTCCCATATGTGCAGGTTCCTAGTGGATTGGATTATCTAGGCCAATAAACTTGTCTGTCCGGGCCTCCTCGCCTTTCACTCATTCGTCGATCGGTTATAATCTATTTGTTGTTGCACAAAGACCCATCGTTGCTTCTGCCCCATCTAGCACACTTGCACCTTGCACAACACCAAGCCCTACAGCTTCTCCCGTGCATTAAACTCACTCAGCACTTTGGTCTTCTCCTGCTCCTATGTCTTTGTATACACATACGGCCTCCCTTGAACTTGAGCCTTCGCCCGCACCTGTTACTTTACCTACTACCACATTTGTTCCTTCACCCTCCCCTACGCCTCTAGATACACACTCTCGCCTTTCCCCAATACCATGCCTGTCTAAGTGTTCGTAGCCACTACAACTGCGTATACGATGCTCTTGTCCCAGCTTGAGGTGAGCACATAACACACTCGTGAGCCTTATGTTGCCTCTAATCAATACCCGCTTGGACTTGGTGATCATTTGTCTCAGTGCACAAACACCTTGAGCCCAACCTTGAGAGTGGTGACACTAGCATGAAAGCATTAGATGTTGGTTTACAAGCTGATTACACCAAGGTACATCCAGCATGTCTAATTGGCCATGATCTCATCTCACGTGAGTTCTCCATTGCGTGCAATGTTGTGGTTGACCTTGTTGTGGTCTGGCCCACACCTTAGGTGTGTGTCTTGACCACTTAAATTTCTACCTCATCGACACATTGATCCATGCACATGGAAGGAGGCGCTCTTAGCAGAGAATGCTTCATTACGGTATGTAGCCTATGAGGACGAGCTTCATGCCATCAGAGATCATGGTGTTTACGATCTTGTTGACCATACGCTAGGGTGGAAGGCCGCATAGTCCAAGTTGGTCTTCTAGAAGAAGGCAAAGCCAGATGGCTCACATGATGGCTAGAAGGATAGCTCGATGACCGAGGACTTTTCACAAGTTCATG
The DNA here is from genome assembly GCA_023375785.1 of Penium margaritaceum. NCBI lineage: Eukaryota > Viridiplantae > Streptophyta > Zygnematophyceae > Desmidiales > Peniaceae > Penium > Penium margaritaceum. The sequence continues at coordinate 47,100 of SZWC01015309.1, read as the reverse complement.
AGCAACACCTTTGAGCTTATTAGACGCATCACTATGGCTTGTGTTCATTTTGGTGTCGTGGCTCAACGAGACTAGAATCTGCACAAGATGGATGTGAACAATGCATTCAGGGTACTCAAGGGGAGTAGGTCTACATGGTACCACCATCGGGCTTCTACGTATGTGACAAGTTGTGACACTTGTGCAGGGATTTGCATTACATGAAGCACCTGCCAAAGTGCTGCAACTAGGAAATCATCAACACATTCACCCAAGCAGGCTATGTGTGTAGTTATGATGACATTTCCCTCTTCCCCTGATGGATAATTGAGTAATTCACTGCCATCCTAGTTCATGTTGATGACCTCTTGATCACATTTCCTTCAATGGAGGTCATGAAGGAGACAAAAGTAGTCTTATAGGGCATCTATAGGTTGGAGGACCTCGTGATGCGGATCATGCATGATCTTTGGCAACTAGCACTCTTGCTTCTCCAGGCACATTTTGGTCACGTTGTTGGGGAACAAAATTTTGACATGCTATATGCAGGTTTAACAGCCTCAACGCACATTACACACGACAAGAAGGATTTCCAAAATGTGAATGATCCAACTCGTTGAAGGTGCGCACCTGTGCATCACTAGCTTGATCACCTGTTCTGACATTACCTTTATCGTCAACCTCCTTGAAGAGCTTTCATAGTGTCCTAGGTGACAACACTACATGTGGTAGTACAAGTGGTGTTGTACGTGATTTTGACACCATGAATTGGAATTGGCTTTTGTTTGTAGTACTTTGTGGTGGTTGATGGCTACACATGTAGTAAAATAGCATGGAGTCTTGATGGACAGTGTCATACACGCTACGTGTTACTGATGGGAGACATTATGCCAGTGTATGTTTACCTGTTGATGTCATGGCACAGTGGAAACGATAGCATGTCACATTAGGGGCTTGGGCTGTTGAATCTATGTGGATGAAGCACTTCTTTGTGAGATGCATCAGGATATGCCTTCCATCATTCTGCATTGTCATGATGAGAGTGGTATTCCCCTTACAAAGACATGCATGTTTTATGCATGCACAAAGCACATTGCTCTTGTGAGTCATTGCTTGCGTCGTTTGGTGGAGCGGCAAGTGACTATTGTCATCAGGGTTTGCACAAACCTTTAACATGCTGACTTCTTGACCAAGGCATTGGCGCGTGGGAAATAAACTTGGCCATTTTTTTAATCCTGCTGCATTCCTTACCTGTGGGTGGATGAGAGTGATATGTGCATATATGGACTGCTGGGTGTCTTGCTACGCACTCATTTCAATACATCACGTGTATGGATATGAGTACCATTGGATATGGGGAGAGTGTTGTGATGTGATCAATTCCTGCTTGTAAATACAACTGATTGTGATGAATTCGCTGTGTCCATACTCGAGCATATCCCTAAAGCATACCCTACTAGAATTGAAGCATCGATGTGTGATGATCCATCACACGTCCTAGTTTTTTAGCAGCTGTCATGACGTTCCGGGAACTTCCTCGGATAGTGTGCCGTCGTTTTCCAGCCATTAGGGTATTCTTGGTGGACATGCCTCGTGTTGGTATGTGTAGTTAGTTATTTTCTCCTAAAAAAACTTATGACTTTCCATCAGCCTCTCCACACACGTGTCTTTGTAGGAGAGTGAACGAACATGGCTACAATACACTTCGAGTGGTTCATGGAGAAAAAACAAACTCAAGAATAATGAGTGTATTTCCATGCTCTGCTGTACATGTATTTGCCATTTGCGTAACCTATGGCTTGTGCTTACGGGCAAACCAGGTGCTCTCAAACTTCTGGGTTTTTAATTGGTTTCTCACAAATTTGGTGGCATACCCACATACACTTTTGGATGGTGTGGATTGTCATCCATGTCTGGTTGGTTATCTGGTTGGTCATGGCTAGTTTCAGTATTGCCACTCTCAGTTAATTTTGAGAGGTCTGGTTCAACCTCAAGGGTGACGGCAACCACAACTCGTGTGTGATACGCAAGGTGGGGCTCTCTCATCATGATAAGACCTCGCTTTTTGGAAGTATCATTCACGTGTTCCATTCCAAAATGAGCCTCACTAATCGCCATGCCGTTGGTCACCCTCTCTCTTCCTTGTCCTCTCTCCTTTGCTAGTCTCCACCAACTACTAGTATCAGAGCAAAGATAGAAGAATGCTTTTATTCTTCCGACCACCCTCTCATGTGGGGGAGATTAAAATCCTGAAGATTAGGTCTAGCCGCAAACTCTCAGCTGTGGACTTGTAATTCTTAAGTCGCTTTGCAAAATGACTCAAAAATTACAATGCCCGACGCCGACATGGAGGAAGTGCATACCAACGCCAACAATTCTACATTACAAGCGGCACGTGTAGCACAAGTAGCTGCAACTGTCGCAATTGCTGCTGCTGCTGTGATAGAAGCTACGTTAGTAGCCGCTTCTACGTGCGTCCAACCTTCCATCCAACCAGTTTTGTCTGGCCAATTTCTTGGTCAAACCTCTGGCCGAGCATATGTTCTTGCACAGTCTTCTACCCAGCAAACTGGCAACGCCCCCCCCAACAGTGGTGGCCCCCTCTCTAACGGGAATCCAACTACGCTGTAGACTCCAAACACACCCACTCCAGTCATTGGAAAAATGGAGACTCCTCTCTGTGCGGGTCCTGTGCCAAAACAGTACAAGGACATCGCCACCAAGTATGTGGCAGATGCTGAAGAGCTTCTTAAATAGTTGACAAGACTGGATAAGGTCATCCTCAACCTGCAAGACATCCAACCAGTTGGAAGAGTGCCAAATCCTTGCGAGCTCTCTTGTCCATCCTTCCACGGCAACGAAGAACCAGACGTTGCAATAACCATTATCAACAAGATGCAAGAACATTATGACGCTTACATACGCCTTCAAAATCAAACCATCATCGATGGCAAAAGTGCTGTCCGCAGCACAGTTTTTGAAGGAGTGAAGGTAGCAGGCATGCAAACAAGTTAGTTTTTTCAAGGTGTAATGTTAGGAATATTTCCCAAGCTTTCTGAAGTGCTTCTGAGTGTGGCAACGTGGATTCTTGTTGCAACACTTTATCCATTGCTCTACCTCCTCCTTTAAAGAATAAGCTGGTATAGTAGCTGCTACAAAAGCTTCAAGAACTTTGAACATGCATGCCATGGAATCAACTATCACCGCCTCCAATAGCGCATTATTGTTTTCATGCTGCCGGTCAGGTTGTGGAGGAAGCTGTTGGCCTCCCGTTGCCGGTATGTGCAACACCTCCCTTTTAAACAATTCGGTACACTTCAACCCTCTCTGAGTATGGCCGAAGTAGCTGCACCACCTAGAGCTGCAACTCCATTACCCATCAGATGGTGGACACGTACATAGTAGCACAAACAAATACGTGGCTCCGGAGCAGTAGCCAGGGTATGACAATCGGAAAACAACTAGGCGTACTTTTTGAGCTTGGTTTCAGTGTTGGTCAGGTCCTGGTGAATTTCCACCGGCGGCTATTCCTTGGCGTTCATCCGTCGTGTAGCATGCCGCTGCCTTGACTTCTCTTTTATAGCCAGACCTTCTAGCTACCATACTGTCTGATTGTATGCCGGGGGTGACGAGATACATGGCTGGGTACTTTCTACCACTAATCTCATCTATGTAAGCCTTGAATGGATTCAGGATGCATGTGAAGAGGGTAATGAGATTCCATTCCTCACTATTGTATCTTAACATCTCACCATCCATGCCATATGCATCAAGCCGGGTGGAGAGCATGCTCTTGAGTTACATCAAGTCGGCCATCATGTCTAGAGTGTTGTTCCAACAGGTCTCAATGTCCACATTCAATGACTGGAAGGAGATGCCAGTTGCAATTGCAATATTCATGAGGTTGTACTCCTACATGGTGGAGCTTGAGGCAAACACAATGGTGGCACATCCTTCTCCAATAATGATGTTCACAGCTGTGATTTTGATGACATCATGCATGGCCAATTTCATGATGTGGCTAAGGCACCAGATGTACCTTGCCTTCTCCATGGAGCATTCAGATGGAAGCATATGGTTTTGAATCATGATGTCCTTCGTACTCTTGTTGCCGGCAGTCAAACTGTTCACTCTATCCCATACACCCCATGCCTTGAAAGCTGTTAAGAATGCCTCAAAGCAATTGACTGTGGTAGAACTGCCGGGAAAAACAGGAAAGGAAAGGGCAACGATCTTTATGAACCAGTTTTCTATCGGATGTGCCATAATCCCTTGATAATTCATCTTGTTTTCCCCTTTCCACCCATCAGTGGTGAAACTTCTTACACATGCTACCTTGATGAATAGCTTTCCCATGCATGCGCAGAATGCGACAACATATTCACAATATGTTGTAAAGATAGCATGCGGTCTAGCAACGTTACGGCTAGATTGGCATGCCAGAAATCTTGCTACAGTCACATCCAACTCCATGAAGAGGAAGTTGACATTATTGTCAATTACGTGCTTCCACGAAGACGTCGGGAAGTAGTTGTTGTCAAAGGTAGAACCAATTGTAGCTACACTACATGTGATTGTTATGTTATCAAGGTTCATCTCCATGATGTTTTTGGTCACATTCAATGCTGTAAGTATTGCTTTTTTCAGCTCTGCATGACCTACATCTCATTCAAGTATTTCCAGCTTGTTCCTTCAGTTCTCGTCGTGCTTGATACGGAGGTGCTTCGAAATGTTTGATGTGCATCCTTCCTTGCATGTGAAGATTTTTGGACAGGATTTGCACCTGGCTTATGGGTCATTTGGCAGTCAAAAGCCTTGGTGAACTTGGTCTAGATGAGTAAGCTGTCGCCACCATGCTTGCTCTTGTCGCCGACCTTGACTTCCTTCTCCTCGTCACTGTGACTCTCGTCAACATCGCCATCATGGTGGTTGACAGACACAATTGAACAGGCCTTGGTAGCCATGGCGCCCAATGCCTGGACACAGTTTGTGCCTGATACTGAGGTACGCGAGAACCTTAGGCACACGCACTGATGCCCGAAAGAGTGTTCATGCTAGAGTGGCATTTGCTCACGTGGTTATGTCACTTACTTTGGGTCAACTCCTTAAAGAGAGATTGCTATTGAAAAGTGTTGACCAGAAAGAAAGTCAGTTTGATCCTTCAAAGGCATTGAACTTGATAGTCATCCGTACAAATAGCATATGATATGGTTCAGAATGGTCAACAACTATAGAAAATTAGAATGCTTAAAAGAACGAAACCATTGAATCATTAAACTGATGAATTCCAATTCGGTTAAAGAATGAACTTGTTGTTTAGCAAACAAACTGTATCCACAGGAAAAAAAATGATAGTAAACAGGGAAAACAGAAGTCAAAACGATGGCATGGAATCCAAAAAAAAACAGCCACAGAGGATCATTGTATCCGTCGAGGTTGACATGTGGTCATGGGAATGGATTGTAGATTCCCTTGACAATCCACTGGTGGAGTGCCCATCACACTTGTCATGCACAAGGTGTGCAAAATTGTCCAACTGGTGATGCACATTCAAGTTGGTGGGCTGGAATGTTACCAGTCATCGTGGTTGGCTCATGCAAACAATGGATACTTTTAAATGGCCAATGGTGAGATGCCACATTTGATGAGGTGGAGGTACCATATCTCCACTCCGGCTATGTACATGCTCTTGGCGAGGAGTTAGATTCTAACTATCGTCATGAAGTTAGATAGACCTCCTCAATTTTCTCTTTCCGGGAAGGATGCCAGCTGCGTGAATCTACAGGTTGGATCCCTAGACTAGGTCCAGGTCCACAGTTTGATCCAATGTTTAGGATCCTCGGACCAGATCCGCATATCTGTAGGTTATGTGTGCACCGTGAGCCACAGGCTTGTTCATCAATGCCTCCTTCACTCCTCCCACTGTGTCTTCAAGTCCTTCCACTCCTCATGGTTCTTCCTCTAGAACCCCCATCAATAGTCAGCTTTATCATGGTGCTATCATGCCCTTGGGACCCATTGGCTCTTGCCAGCTTATTCCTTTTGGCTAGCTTGCCTCCTACGCACCTCCATCTGCCTTCTGCTCCCCTCCCTCGTGGCCACATGAAGGTGACTACGTATGTGGTGACTTCCATGGCAATGGTGATTTTGGCAACCATATTACTATAGAACACAACCTGAAAAAGATCCTTACCAACCTCCTCCATCTTTTTGACGATGGGAGCTGAGAGTGTTTTGGAAACCTCTTTTCTCCATGGATGTAACTTTGATGTGGCACTATAGGGTGTTCTTTCCCGTTAGTTAAGAGGACGCAGCCTGTTGATGTTTCATGAATTTAGCACTAGCATTGTGTCTCCTTGACACGTTGCCTTCCCACTTTTGAAAAGTCACCTCCTCCCTCCTTTTGCACTTTGGCTGTCTCTTACATTTTTCAGTATACACATTCCTCCTCTGGTTTTTGGCTCATTGCATTTGGCACTATGTACCACATGACGTTATGTCGGTCTCATGTCATCTTCCTTGGTCATATGGGCTTTTTCTCCCTTTTTTGTACGCGTTTGGTTCAATTGTTGCTCAACTAGGACGTTGATGTTGTACGCTTTGTTCACCCCCAAGAAGACCTATTTCTCCCAGATGTGCTGTATGTGCCTGATCTCAAGGCAAATGTGATGTCAGTTACCACATTCGACAGTCAGGGCATGGATTTTGTCTCTGGCCATGGCGTTGGAAATGTCTTGTTGTAGTCTTCTATCCATGTTGTAATCTGTGATCGTTGTTGCAATCCCCTTTTTGTGGTGATTTTTCACTTTTGATGTCTTCCACTACTTTTGCTCTCGTTCACGTCGTACCATCCTCGACATCTAAGACCACGCAGATTATGCATCACCACCGGTGTCACACTCATATTGCTGCCATCGATAGCTTGCCGCATGTATGTGTTGGAGTGATGCTCCTCACCATGGCAGGAGTGACTCCAAAAAGGAACACCAAAAAGACAAGCCTTAGTGGCTTAGTGGTTAATGGTGTCCACCTCTAGAGGCAGGGGCCCGGGTTCAAGTCCCACAAGATGAAATTCTGCCCTGCCTCAAGGGAGGTGGAAAATAGATGCCAGGAAGCTAGCTCAACCTCTAGAGTTTCTCTTTAAGTTTCTAGAAGGCCAGGTGAGGGTCCAGGAAGGTGGCACACCTTCTAGAAGAGGTGACTTGTCCTACAAGGCATCTAGAGGTGTCTTGGTCTTCTGGACAGCTTCCCTCCTACTAGAAGTAAGCTGAGGAATCTAGGAAGGGGCAGAAGCTTCTAGAGGAGGGAAGGGATGCCTTCCTAGGTGGGAAAAGGACAGCCTACCAAGGGCCACTCTAGAAGCCATAGAATCTGCTAGGAAGCTTCAAATCTGGCATGCTTTGGTGTTTTGGAAAGCTTAGATCAGTGGCTATAAAATGCCACTGCTTGTGAGCCTTGGTCAAGTGTACATTCCCAGTCAATTCAGGCCAAAACTATTGCCTCAATCTCTGACTAGTTTTCTGCCATCCTTGGAGCCAGTTGCCTCCACAGTTTCAGTCTCTCCAAAAACAGTTGGTGGTGTGAACCAGCCACTGCTAGGGACCCTCCAGGGTGCACACTCACCCTCAGGCCAACAGTATGCGCGGCCCATGGCCTTGATCCTAATTTGTTTGCTATAATTTGCATGACTTGCTACCTTGACTTTGCTGAAGGCAAGATGCATTGGTTTCCTTTCTCCACCTCTGATTATCTCATTTGCACCCCCTTGATCATGTGCATGCTGATGTGATGTGTCTACTCCCTCTTAGGCAGTACGTGTTTTGTTTCACTAACGACTCTTCTCATCTTTGTTGGTTATTTGTGTTGCGCCAAATGACTGATGTGACAAATGTTATGGAGGAGGGATTTCCTCTGGCCAAGCGCGCTCATCATGGCAGCTCCAAATGTTTTGCTTGGACATGGGTGGTGAGTTATTTAGTCATATCAGGGTTTTTTTTTTCTCATCTCTGGACTTGTCCATGGGGTCTTTACCTCTTTACACATCCTGGTAAGATGGTGTTTTTAAACGATGGAATCACACAAGTACTGATGGTGTATGATCTCTTTTGTCTGAGTCAGGGCTAATCCCCCTCTTTGCATTTAAGGCTCAGTCTTGCATGACTTGGGTGTGTACTTGAATACTCCATGGTCCACTCCCTTGTAACGTCACCCCTTACAAGCGTTGGATTGGCCACAGGGTTGATCTTTGGGTGGCTTGCGTATAGGGATATGTCGCCTCCTCTTGGCTCCTTGACAATCTTGAAGAAGGAAAAATGTCTAGTCACGGCCACCTTTGCGTTTTTCTTGGCGTCTCGGCCCAGTCCAAGACTCGGGGATTCTTGGGGTCCCTTGTGGTGTAATTCCATTAAATCCCACGAGTTCCTCTACTTTGAGCTATTGTTTCAAATGACCTTGATCTTTTTGGCCTTGATTGACACCCTCGTCCCACTCTCTTGTTTTGGGGGGGTATGTCTCCTTTGGCCATTCTTGTTGCCTCCTCTGATCAGAACAGCTATATCCTTGCCCCTATCGATGATATTCATCCTACAATCTGGGCACCATCCGCATCCTATACCTCTGAGATTCTTCCTTGTCTCTCCATGTGTCTCATTGTTGCGGCTTGCCTCGACCCCCATTGATCCTTCTCTTGTCTATTGTCCTCTCTCCCAGACCAGTTTCCCCTTCCATGTCACACCATTGGCCTCCTTGTCCCCTGACGCAGTGTCTCAGCCTGGCACATTTTGACCAGCCCCTGCTGACCCATCCTTGCTATCTGGTAGCCATACAATTTAGATGTTGGTTTTGTGTCCTTCCTTCGTATAGTGGCATTGTGTAGAGAGACATAAGGTTATGTTCCGTGGGTTTAAATACCACAACACTATATGAGCTCATGTATGCCCAATCACCCCAAATCAATACACTTTCTAACGTGTGTACGAGAGAAAAAGACGTGGTGAAGATCCTTTCATGAAAGAAACCTAGAAAATGAAAAATGCTTCTAGGAAGTTACTTGCTAGAGTCAAGTTCATGTATAATTATGTGTACACCAATCCCTGAATTTCCATGATCTTTTGTTCATGACAAGGTTTGTTGAACGTACCACAAAAAATACTTTAACGCAAATAATTTCTTAAAACTACTTTATCACAGTTTGATTCAAACAAGATATACATCGTGCACAATGTACATTATTTGCTATTGATGTAGTGTTAAAGTCGTACCTACATTGTACTTAATTCTACATAGGTGTAACTTGGAAGGTTAATGTGTGTGCGGGATAGTCGGACACTCAATGTGCTGGTGAAAGCTCGATATTCGATCCACCAACCGCCGCTCGTGTCATTGACGTGGTACTACTCGTTTCTGCACCCCTTTCCCCCTCCCACTTGAAAGTGTAGTATGGTGGTGTGTTAGATAGTGCATGTGGAGGATTTTTCTTTTCCAAACTAGTGCATTCAGAGGTCGGTGCAGACATGCCAATACGCAAGTGCAAAGAACTTTGTTTCCCCGATACACTCCTCAATATTGTTTTAAGATATGCTCGGAGGTTTTGTGAGGGGGGAGGGGGCAGTTCGGGTCCCGTTGCATCGGGGTCGAAGTATGCTGAACTGTCTGTGTACTTACTATATATGTACACAAGTCTGTTGTGTGTGTGTGTGTGTGTGTGTGTGTGTGTGTGTGTGTGTGTGTGTGTGTGTGTGTGTGTGTGTGTGTGTGTGTGTGTGTGTG